>OY856186.1:325636632-325840091 GCA_963693315.1 Diogma glabrata | reverse complement strand
TTTGCTTATTTATATCGAAAAATAAATAAATCGAAACTTCTATAATCCACTAGAAATCAATACTACGTAGTCTGTACATCTTGAATAGGCCACACCTGTTTTCATTCATACTTGCATATGTATTAGCGAACTCAAATTTAATTTATGCAAAATGTATTAGGTAACTCCTTTTAATTCATTAATGTAAACATTTGTATAACAAATTTAATTTACATCAATTTATGCAATACAATTTGCAATACAAGTAAAAGATTGAAAAAGGAGTTAACTTTTAATTCATGAATGAGTAAATAAAATTAACCCATTCTGGGCGAAGTTTATTACATTGCCCTCCATTTAGTTTTGTTCGTCCCGAACAATATCAGATATCGCATTGGTGCTGTTACCTTGGTACGGTGCCAACCTTTGCAGATGTATCACTTTCATCTTGGTACGGGGTCCCTTTTGTATGCGGTAGATAACATCATTAATTCGTTTGATTATTTTATATGGGCCTTCCCAATCTGGCTGCAGCTTGGGTGATCTTCCCTTAGTTCTTCTGGGGTTGTATAGCCATACCAATTCTCCTTCTTGAAAACCGCCACTATTTGCATTTATGTCGTACCTGGTTTTCATTTTGTCACTGGCAATCTTAATGTGGTTTCGAACCTGCTGATGGATTTTATTCATCTTCTCCCTTAGTTGTCCCACATAATCTGTTTTCGTGGATACCAGACCTCCAGGGATGCCAAACTCGATGTCACTAGGAAGATGTAGTTCTCTTCCGAACATGATATTCGCTGGCGTTTCACTTGTCGTATCGTGCACTGCGCTACGATAGGCCATCAAGAATAACGGAAGATCCTTGTCCCAATTTCTTTGGTTGGCCTATATATGTCGTACTACTGGAACAATATATGTCGTACTACTGGAACATTAAATTTTGTATCTTCGGAGTCAATAATAGTCAACGCTCTTATTATTGGAATGTTTTTAGTTGTCGTATAATATAATAGTTATCGCCTTTATTATTTGGAAATATTTAGTTGGATCATCGTATAAGATTAAAACCACCATTATGAATATAAGATCGTCGTCGCTTTATAGGTGGTACCTTGCGATGATCATACCCTTATGATCGATTTAATGACCTAATCATTGTCTATAACTAAATTTTAAATTCAGTAATTATCCCTGACATCTTTGTCGTCGAACTTTGTCAGTTTACGAGTTCCAAACAACCCAATTGCTTCACACTACCACTACTTTAATGACTCATCATAATCAATTCCCGTGCAAAACTGCATTGATGCAGTCATCGACGCCAGGAACAATGATTTTCGCATCAAACAATGTGTAAGATTTACTTACCTTGTAGAAATACCAATTGTCATTATTGTAATGAAGCGCTTTCTCACTGGCGAACCAATGAGAAGGACATAGCAGGAAGCGTACCTAGCGAGATTGATTTTCAAGCCCCAAACTAGCTTCAGCCCATGGGAACGATAAAGTAACCCTGCTACTTCAGCACAAATACAGAAATGTACGCTATTTACGAAAATTTGCAGAAATGGAAAAAAAGATACAAGTGTGAAAAAAGGAGACTCTGGCGACCCCATTCGCGAAAGACCCACGATCAACACGTCCAACCCCCACGTTCACTCACATACGCCCACACACACACACACACACATTCACACCCCTTTATCATTATGACCTAAATAATAAAAACAAATTTACTCACCCCATGATTAAACCCCGTCCTCCTATTCTGCTTCCATCAGCCCTCCATCCGCACGTGGATCACGTTAGGAATCTCTCGACAATATTTGGTATGATAACAATGTTGAATGAAATTGCACGTACAAACGTGGTACGAAATGTTAAGTAGAAACGTTATGTATATTCGTAAAATTTTGTTGGATCAAAAATGAAGTAATTGATGTAAAATAGTGTTGAATCAAAAACCGATGTAATTGATGTAAAATATTGTTGAATCAAAAATGATGTGTAGAAACGTTATATATATTCGTAAAATTTTGTTGGATCAAAAATGAAGTAATTGATGTAAAATAATGTTGAATCAAAAATGATGTAATCGATGTAAAATATTGTTGAATCAAAATTGGTAAGCAGAAACGTTATATAACTTTGTAAAACTTTGTTGGATCAAAAATGAAGTAATTGATGTAAAATAATGTTGAATCAAAAATGATGTAATTGATGTAAAATATTGTTGAATCAAAAATGATGTGTAGAAACGTTATATATATTCGTAAAATTTTGTTGGATCAAAAATGAAGTAATTGATGTAAAATAATGTTGAATCAAAAATGATGTAATCGATGTAAAATATTGTTGAATCAAAATTGGTAAGCAGAAACGTTATATAACTTTGTAAAACTTTGTTGGATCAAAAATGAAGTAATTGATGTAAAATAATTGTTGACAACGGACAGAGCTGTTCGAAATAAAAAAAACAATAATGTTATGTAAATAGTCATACTTACCAATAATATCTCTGTCCTTCGTCAAAATATTTGTTGAATAACCTCAGTCAACATTTCGTGGCTGTTTTGTTTTGTTGTCTCTGAAAAAAGAAAGAAAAAAATTGACTTGTATTAATTGGTTAATTACTTTAATTTAAGCTGTTAATTTAAGTTTCGTAATTAACTTTGCTTAGCCGTCGGGATTTTTATTAACACTGGATATTGTCTGTCTGCAAACATTAAAATTATTTATATTAAGTAGTTCAGAACTTACGAGTCTTGCAATCCATGACATCTCCAGCTGTTGATGTTTCCGATCCATAGAATAATACTGAAAGAGAAAGGTTTTATTAATTTATTGTTTGTAATTTAATCAACTAATTTTACCTTTAATAATATTATTGTTTTTTGAAATGTCAATTTTTGACATTTAGGTTTCATCTGATGAGTTCACGTTCTCACCACTTGGCAAGATTTATCATATCTTGTGTCGATACGACAGTATTTAGTACTTATTTATGCTAATGTTGAACACGTGAGCTCTGCAGTCAATAAAATGATTAGTTTTTTGGCTATATATTTTAGATTTTATGATTAATAAGTCTTCTTCTTCGTTTAATTTCTGACAAGTGATGGTTAATTTTTGAGTAGTTAATTTAATACAAATAATGTTCAGAAAAAATGTAAAATTAATGTGAATTATAAAACATTGTAAAACCAAAATGTTTTTAAAAATAAAATAAATAGTTCTACATTTAATTGGTGAAATTGTGCAGTGGTGTTTTTTATGTTCATCTGCCTGCCAGTGTGATACCGAAAGTATTGTTGCATGGCCGCCATATTTAAGCATCCGAATATCTGATTGTAATGCTGATTAATTTTCACAAGGAGTGGAATTCATGTTACAAGCCCTATTTGGCACAGTGTCTTCAAACATTTTTTACTTCTTATGAAACTCATTTTTTAATTCATTGCCCTTTTTTAGGCAATACAATAATTTACTAGCACATGCCAACTGAGGCATTGATGAGTTGGCACATAATGATCATCATCATCATTCATATTTGCTGTTGCTAGGCGTGATAACAGTGGACACGCTTTACAATTCATAACATATTATTTTATCCGTCGTCATCATTGTTAGGCGTGCTAACTGTGGACACGCACATTATCCATCAACTTATATTATATGTCATCGCTCATCATATATTACTTTATCAGTCGTCATCATTGTTAGGCGTGCTAACTGTGGACACGCACATTATCCATCAACTTATATTATATGTCATCGCTCATCATATATTACTTTATCAGTCGTCATCATTGTTAGGCGTGCTAACTGTGGACACGCACATTATCCATCAACTTATATTATGTCATCGCTCATCATATATTATTTTATCAGTCGTCATCATTGTTAGGCGTGCTAACTGTGGACACGCACATTATTCATCAATTTATATTATGTCATCGCTCATCATATATTACTTTATCAGTCGTCATCATTGTTAGGCGTGCTAACTGTGGACACGCACATTATCCATCAACTTATATTATGTCATCGCTCATCATATATTATTTTATCAGTCGTCATCATTGTTAGGCGTGCTAACTGTGGACACGCACACAACCAATCAATTTATATTATATCATCAGTCGTCACATATTATATTATCAGTCGCATTCATATCATATCATCAGTCGTCATCATCATCTTCTGCCATTGCTAGGCGTGATAACAGTGGACACGCATACTATCAATCAATTTATAGTATATCATCAGTCGTCAAATAGTATATTATCAGTCACATTTATATTATATTATCAGTCGTCATCATCATCTTCTACCGTTGCTAGGCGTGATAACAGCGGACACGCATACTATCAATCAAGTTATAGTATATCATCAGTCGTCAAATAGTATATTATCAGTCACATTTATATTATATTATCGGTCGTCATCATCATCTTCTACCGTTGCTAGGCGTGATAACAGTGGACACGCATACTATCAATCAAGTTATATCATATCACCAGTCGTCATATATTATATTATCAGTCGCATTCATACTATATTATCAGTCGCCATCATCATCTCCTATCATTGCTAGGCGTGATAACAGTGGACACGCATAACATCAATCAATTTATATTACATCATCAGTCGTCATACATTATTATTATCAGCCGTCATCATCAACATTTGCCATTCTTAGGCGCGATAACTGAGGACACGCATATAATAAAACCAAAATTCTTGATAGCTCTCTGGCTTTTTATTTAACGTCGGTCGTCAAAAAGAAAACATACAGTCCACTGCCAAGTCAGAGGCGCCATCATTTTGGTCCTTCGAGCCGGATTTGCCACCGGAACACAGCTGTCACCACAAAGGAAAAATAGTAGAAAACCATATCGTCTAGATTGGTTTCTCAGGTATTCCGTTAATTTTAGTTTTAAACATTTAAGTAATCATATTATATTTAAAACCATAAATTAATATACTAAAATACAAATATCTTTTAAATACAAATTATATTAACATTAACTTTGAGGTTTAAACGATACACGGTCACATCAATAAGTAGTCAAATAAGTGTCAGTGATCTTTCTGTCGTTGTAGTTGGTTGTCCTTGTTACAACAATTCATTATACGTATTTCGAGCATTGTCAATTTTAGGTTCCAAAACAGTTCGAACCCCGGTTCCTAGTTCACTCATTGGTTCAGTAATTCTCCTTTGTGTTAATTTTCAACCCGCATCATGGCTGAATTAGAGCTCCTCAAAAAGCAGCGTGCTGCGTTTAAGGGCCAATTGACCAATTTTAAGACCCAAGTTCCAACTGCTGAATCATTTGGAGCAGTCGAAGTTCTTCTTAGTCGGCTTCAACGTGTTTACGACAAGTATGACGGTGTCCAGTCAAAAATCGAGATATTAGATGAATTTGCTACTCCTGATCGCTCTGGCTTTGAGGAAGAGTATAGTAAGTTAGAGATCGTGTTGAGAGATAAATTGCACGACCTCAAAAAATCGGAAGACAGTTCCCTGTCAACCTCATTTCACAATACGTCTCAGCATGAGCTAAATCCTAATACCAATGTCTCTGCTGGAGTTAGACTTCCAGAGCTTACACTGCCGTTCTTTAGTGGTTTGGAATCGGAGTGGTTATCGTTTCGAGACATTTTTCTTGATTTAATCCACACGAAGGCTTTAGATGAAACAGTTAAGTTCTTATATTTAATCTCAAGTATTCGAGCAGGGTCTGCGTTTGCACTAATCGAGAGTCTTCCCGTAACTGCGGCCAACTACACTGTAGCTTGGAAATTATTGTGCGACAAATATAATAACGAAATATCGATTCAACGGCACCATACCCGGGAACTCTATGACGCCCGAACTCCTCAGGAGCACTCAGCTAAAGCTCTCCAAATGTTTGTTGAGAAGATCTTCAAACATTATAATGCATTAAAATCCCTAAAGGTAGCTGTTTCTGAATGGGATTTAATTCTAGTTCACCACCTGATTCAACGATTGGACACGGCATCTAGGGTCCATGTGGTAAAACACACCAAACCAAATGATTTGCTTCGGTTTGACGAATTAATGCAGCTGTTGCGTAACCGAGTCAGAGTGCTCGAGACATTAGCATCTACATCAGCTCACACTCATTCTCGAGTGAATAAGTCATACAAACCAGTCGCTCTAAATGTCACACACACACCGCCGGCAAGTTCGTCCGACAAATGTAGTTGTTGCTTGGGAAACCATATGTTGGCTCATTGTCCAGAATTCTCCAGCACTAAATTCACGCCAAGATCCAGATATGATTTTATCAAGAATCGCCGTCTTTGTGGAAATTGCTTACGAGATCGTCATCCTCTCAGTGAATGTCGTCAACCGCCGTGTCAAACGTGCGCACTCAAACACCATACATTATTGCATTTCGAACGCAACAATCAATTTCCGGATGTTAAAATGCAACCAGTTGTAGCTAACTGTTCCGAACTTCAGTCACTCAATAATGATTGCAGTGAAGCGACGTGTGCTGCGGTAACCAGTCTGAAAGTCTCATCAGAGACTACACCCACAAAGTTCAGCAAGGTCATTCTTATCGGCACTGCTTTAGTGCGAGCATCAGTTAATGATGGTATCCAAATCCTCTGCAGAGCTTTACTAGACAGCGGCTCAACAATGAATTTTGTTACTACACAAACATGCAAATTGTTACAGGCACGTAAACACGTCACATCTAAAACCATTACCGGTATTGCGGGATCACAAACATTGATCAAACACAAAATCTATTTAAAAATCTCTTCGTGTGTCTCAGCCTTTGCTACGACGTTAAAATGTTATGTTCTTCCCACCATTACCCATGAAATACCTTCTACAAGAGTTATGCTTCCCAAGCTAACCTTACCTGATCACATAAAATTGGCCGATCCCCACTTTAATGTACCAAATCGGATCGACATTCTGTTGGGTGCTGAGATTTATCAATGTCTGTTCAAAGGGTCATCAGTTCAACTTCATCGCGACTTACCTCCATTTTATGAGTCTGAATTGGGCTACGTGGTTATTGGTAAGACGAATATTTCATGCACTCCAAGGACTCAATCTCAATCACATATAGCGTTGTGCAGCATCCAATCTCTCGAAGCTCAAGTAAAACGATTTTGGGAACTGGAATCAGTATCGTCCAAACCGGTGTGGTCTAAAGAAGAATTCGCATGCGAAACTCATTTCAAGGAACATGTCAAGAGATCAGTTGATGGCCGATACACCGTCGCACTCCCTACCAATCCCAAGTTAGACCAACTAGGTTTATCCGATCTGTCAGCGCGTCGTCAGTTCTACGCCCTGGAAACTCGTTTACAAGGGAAACCTGAGGTCTATAAACAATACCAAGACTTTATGCGTGAATACTATCAGTTGGGACACATGACCACTGCGGTACACGACAGTGATAAATGCAACTTTTACTTGCCCCATCATTATGTGATAAAGGAACAAAGTGAAACAACAAAGTTGCGCGTAGTATTCAATGCGTCCGCAAAATCTTCATCTCTTGTTTCCCTGAACGACTGCCTGATGGTAGGCCCTACGATCCAACAGGATCTTGTTTCGATAATGCTTCGCTTTCGGAAACATAACATTGCGTTCAGTGCTGACATCGCGAAGATGTATCGACAGATCAGACTTCGAGATGACCAACAAGACCTTCAACGAGTATTTTGGCGCTTAAACTCTTCCGAACGTCTTCAAGTGTTCAAACTCGCCACTGTTACATACGGAACTGCAAGTGCTCCATTTTTAGCCACTCGGACGCTACATCAGCTCGCCATTGATGAACGTATCAAATATCCAGAAGCATCTAAAATTCTTGATAATGACTTTTATGTAGATGATGTATTAACGGGAGCATCAAACATGTTAGAGGCCAGCCAACTGAAGACAGAGTTAATTGAACTTCTAGCCTGCGGTGGCTTCGAACTACGAAAGTTTGTTTCTAACATGAAGCAATTATCATCGGAAGATCACGACACATCAACCGTTACCATTTTATTGGGGGTTATATGGAATACAAAATCTGATCAGTTCGAAATGGTATTTGACTTGCCTCCTACTGTTGCTTTATGTACCAAGCGCAGGCTTCTTTCGGAATTATGCCAAATTTTTGATCCTTTGGGTATTTGTGTCCAATTGTTCTCACCGGAAAACTCATCATGCAAGCTATTTGGAAACTTCAAACTCTGGGTTGGGATGATCCACTACCACCTCACATCGCACAAGCCTGGTCAACTTACAAACAGGAATTAAATACATTACAACGAATCAACATCCCTCGGTTAATTGCTTCCTCCACGTCTAATCCGATCGAACTGCATGGGTTTTGCGACGCTTCCGAGCGAGCATACGGTTGTGTACTGTACACCCGAACCTTCTCCTCAACGAATCAATATCAACTAAATCTCATTTGTGCGAAAACAAGAGTGGCACCGTTGAAGCAGGAAACGATCCCACGGTTGGAACTATGCGCAGCAGTACTCTTATCAGAATTGACTCAGAAAGTTATGTCTGTCTTGAAAATGAATTTTAGTGCGGTATACCTTTGGACAGATTCACAAATCACGTTGCATCGAATTAAGTCAGAGCCATCAAAATATGCAGTATTTGTAGCAAATCGTCTTTCAAGAATTCAAGAACTTACGTCAGCTAATGATTGGTATTACGTTCCTACAGCTGCAAACCCAGCGGATTTAGCGTCTCGAGGACTTATGCCTTCGTCCTTTTCTGCGGCATCACTTTGGTGGATAGGACCCGAGTTCTTGAAGAGCCATTCGTCAGCCTGGTCAATCTCACATGACATCAATCTACCAGATGAATTTGTGAACTTGGAGGTGCGTAAAACCAACGATCGTGGTTTAGTCCACTCTACAACAGATGATAACTCTCTTTTTATTCGATTTTCGTCTCTCACAAGGCTAATTCGAGTTGTTGCCTATATGCTTCGTTTTACTAACAATACAAAACATAGAGATATTCGAGAAGGTAATGCGTCCATTTTTCTATTACCTAACGATATTAAAAATGCTACACTGTGTTTGATCCGAATGGTTCAACGAAGTAATTTTAGTGACGACATTCGGTGTATTAAAAAGACTAAGTATTGTTCACCTAGCAGTTCACTTCGATCTCTTGCGATATTCTTAGATAAAGACGATATATTAAGAGTCGGCGGTCGTCTGAATAACGCAATAATTTCAGAGGATCAGAAACATCCGATCCTACTACCTGGTAATCATCCCTTCAGTGTATTAATTGTACGACATGAGCACCAAAAATTGCTACACGCTGGGCCTCAATCACTTTTATATAACCTTCGCTTGCAATATTGGATAACTGGGGGACGCAACTTATGCAGGACAATCGTCCATCAATGTGTTCGTTGTCATCGAATAAAACCGCAATTACGCAATCAAGTAATGGGTGAGTTGCCATCTGATAGAGTGAAATCCGTGGAGCGTCCATTTCTCATCGTCGGAGTAGATTTCTGTGGGCCATTTTCATATATCCAAACCAATAAAGCCAGAACAAGAATTAAATGCTACATTTGTCTTTTTGTCTGTTTCACCACCAAAGCAGTGCATTTGGAACTTGTGATGAGTGCCTCAACTGAATCCTTTTTGGCTTGCTTACGAAGGTTTATTGCTCGACGCGGAATATGCATTCGCATCTATTCGGACAATGCCACCAATTTCGTCGGATCACGTTCGGAACTGAAGGAGCTCAAAACGTTATTTCTTTCTCAGTCATTTCAAGACACCAGCTTAAAATTCTGCTCCGAAAACGAAATAGAATGGAAAACCATTCCTCCACGGTCTCCACATTTTGGGGGTTTGTGGGAGGCTGCAATCAAAAGTGCTAAGCATCATTTCAAACGCGCAGTTGGCAATGCAGCCCTTACTGTGGAAGAACTCCTTACACTGATTTCACAAATCGAAGCATGTCTCAATTCTCGACCTCTTACGCCCTTATCTAGTGATCCATCAGACTTGACCGCTCTTTCACCTGGTCATTTTATTATCGGTGCTCCTTTGACATCAATCCCAGAACCATCATTAATTGATTTGTCCAGCAACCGGTTGTCACGCTTGCAACGAATCCAACAAAATTTACATCAATTTTGGGAAAGGTGGCACAAAGAATACTTATCGGAACTCCAACGACGACACAAGTGGCATCAGGGCTCACATAAGTTCCAAGTAGGTTCTTTAGTTATCCTCCATGACGATAATTCACCACCATTAAAATGGCACTTAGGTCGCATAACAGCATTACATCCTGGACAAGATGGGATCACTCGTGTGGTTACAGTCAAGACAGCACTGTCAGAATTGAAAAGAGCTGTCAATCGTATAAGTGTTCTACCATTTGAAACCGAGATCGACAAAGACGTTACTACCTAACATGTTCATCGTAACGTAACTTGCTTTCAGACATACCATCATTAACCCGATTTTAATACAAACTCGGCTAAAATCATTCATATGTTCCTTCTACTAACTTGATGATCCTCCACATTAAATAAACCACCTAGCCTTGGTCATAACATGTGTATCAAATAGGAGTTGTTTCTATTTTTTTGATGTCACATACATCTCCTCACAAGCATAATCTTTAAACTCTCCCCACTTATAAATTAAGTAGCGATGAGTTGTCTATAACTTAAAATCCTGCAGCTCTAGTCAATTCGGCAAACAACTACAATTGGCGCTAGGAACAAGTTGGTTGTTACAGTTGTTGACTGCATAGACAAAGGATTATACGAATCATCGTCTCCTATATTTCATATCAAGCGATAAAACATATACCATGTAGGTCATTGTTATCAGAATAATTCTTATCAATTAAAGTTCTCATTTTAATTGAAGTTGTATCATTTAATTTCAATAGTAATTTATATGTTTTATCTAACTTCATTCCAATACAGTACTAGCATTTATTATTTCCCGCTACCTAAACCAAACAGAGAATTTCGTCCCATTTTCGCATCAGTTATATATTCCTGTGAAGAGCATTCTCACGTAACCAACACTTTCGTTGGTTCCGTGAAGAGTATTTTAACCAACAAACGTTGGTTCGAGTCTTCACAATGTACAAGAGTTGTGAACTTGAAATCACTAAAACTGGTATAAGAAAATCAAAAGTCAAAAGACTTTTCACAGTGCAAATCGATCAAGAACTTACAACCTCGATCGGCTGTTACTTATGGTAATTCCACAATCATAACTTTCTAATTCATAAGCTAGTGCATCATAGCTACATTTTGGCTCATGATGCCATTCTCGTCAACACATTATGCAATGTGATCAAAACATTCAGTCTTCATTATTGATTTGCATAGTCCATGTCTAACCACTTATTTCGTCGGTTGCTACGCACACTCCATGATTAACCATTCAGTCTTCATTAATGCTTTGCATAATTCATGTTTAATCATCTATTTCTTCGGTTGCTACGCACACTCAATGATTAAACCTTTAGTCTTCGTCAATGCTTTGCATAATCCAGGTTTAATTATTTATTTCTTCGGTTGCTACGCACACTCAATGATTAAACCTTTAGTCTTCGTCAATGCTCTGCATAATCCAGGTTTAATCATCTATTTCTTCGGTTGCTACGCACACTCAATGATTAAACCTTTAGTCTTCGTCAATGCTCTGCATAATCCAGGTTTAATCATCTATTTCTTCGGTTGCTACGCACACTCAATGATTAAACCTTTAGTCTTCGTCAATGCTCTGCATAATCCAGGTTTAATTATTTATCTCTTCGGTTGCTACGCACACTCAATGATTAAACCTTTAGTCTTCGTCAATACTCTGCATAATCAAGGTTTAATTATTTATTTCTTCAGTTGCTACGCACACTATTATTAAACCTTTAGTCGTCGTCAATGCTCAGCACATTTAATGGTTAATCCGCTATAACGTCAGCTGCACACGCACATTAAATGATTTTATCCGTCATGATTTTGGACTAATTCAAATTTTAAATTCACTGTCATCAATTTCGTCGATTGACTCGTCTTCGAAAGTATTTTAATATACGAGTCATTGTCTCTATCGATCAGAATATTCATCGTATCAATTTGCGTCATCTGTAATTTCATTTAGGAAGCAGAACCTATTATCAGTTAGGTCCAATTCAAAATCTAATCGCGTTACTCATGTATCACCACTTCACAACGTCAGTTCCGTTTTGAGTCGTTTACCATTGTCGCTTTGTAAGAATCATAACACCACCGTTGGTCGAGTCCACAAAATCAGTATTTAGCAAGCTTGATGAAGGTCTCAAGTTGTTGCCTGCGTCACTAAGAACTACACGTTACTGCCCATCGTGAACTCTAGCATATTATCCAACCAACCTCAACGGCAGAAAGTCCACTGATACTTACGGTAATGCGAGCTTTTAAACTTCACTTCTTGTCATTTGGCATCTCTCATGATATCTCATGTTCAATTGTAAATGAAAAAAGTACATATTCACAACAGTTGTTGTTGATAAATTTATTCAAAATAAAAAAATTTTTTGTTTTTGTAAAAATAAACATTTCTAAAACAAAAAAATGATAATTGGTTATGAACCAGAAATAAGTATCTTAAAACTAGTAGTAACATAATTTTCTGAATTAAAGTAACTTACATAAAATGTTCTGAATTAAAATTAAAGTGGTCATATGACACACTTATGATATTAGCTATAAGTTGTTAACTCTCTGAATTTTTAAATAACCAATTAGATTAATAGTTTTCATCAATTCATGATTTATAATAATTTATATAAGTAATTATCGTCAAAGGCGGGAATATGTTGACAACGGACAGAGCTGTTCGAAATAAAAAAAACAATAATGTTATGTAAATAGTCATACTTACCAATAATATCTCTGTCCTTCGTCAAAATATTTGTTGAATAACCTCAGTCAACATTTCGTGGCTGTTTTGTTTTGTTGTCTCTGAAAAAAGAAAGAAAAAAATTGACTTGTATTAATTGGTTAATTACTTTAATTTAAGCTGTTAATTTAAGTTTCGTAATTAACTTTGCTTAGCCGTCGGGATTTTTATTAACACTGGATATTGTCTGTCTGCAAACATTAAAATTATTTATATTAAGTAGTTCAGAACTTACGAGTCTTGCAATCCATGACATCTCCAGCTGTTGATGTTTCCGATCCATAGAATAATACTGAAAGAGAAAGGTTTTATTAATTTATTGTTTGTAATTTAATCAACTAATTTTACCTTTAATAATATTATTGTTTTTTGAAATGTCAATTTTTGACATTTAGGTTTCATCTGATGAGTTCACGTTCTCACCACTTGGCAAGATTTATCATATCTTGTGTCGATACGACAGTATTTAGTACTTATTTATGCTAATGTTGAACACGTGAGCTCTGCAGTCAATAAAATGATTAGTTTTTTGGCTATATATTTTAGATTTTATGATTAATAAGTCTTCTTCTTCGTTTAATTTCTGACAAGTGATGGTTAATTTTTGAGTAGTTAATTTAATACAAATAATGTTCAGAAAAAATGTAAAATTAATGTGAATTATAAAACATTGTAAAACCAAAATGTTTTTAAAAATAAAATAAATAGTTCTACATTTAATTGGTGAAATTGTGCAGTGGTGTTTTTTATGTTCATCTGCCTGCCAGTGTGATACCGAAAGTATTGTTGCATGGCCGCCATATTTAAGCATCCGAATATCTGATTGTAATGCTGATTAATTTTCACAAGGAGTGGAATTCATGTTACAAGCCCTATTTGGCACAGTGTCTTCAAACATTTTTTACTTCTTATGAAACTCATTTTTTAATTCATTGCCCTTTTTTAGGCAATACAATAATTTACTAGCACATGCCAACTGAGGCATTGATGAGTTGGCACATAATGATCATCATCATCATTCATATTTGCTGTTGCTAGGCGTGATAACAGTGGACACGCTTTACAATTCATAACATATTATTTTATCCGTCGTCATCATTGTTAGGCGTGCTAACTGTGGACACGCACATTATCCATCAACTTATATTATATGTCATCGCTCATCATATATTACTTTATCAGTCGTCATCATTGTTAGGCGTGCTAACTGTGGACACGCACATTATCCATCAACTTATATTATATGTCATCGCTCATCATATATTACTTTATCAGTCGTCATCATTGTTAGGCGTGCTAACTGTGGACACGCACATTATCCATCAACTTATATTATGTCATCGCTCATCATATATTATTTTATCAGTCGTCATCATTGTTAGGCGTGCTAACTGTGGACACGCACATTATTCATCAATTTATATTATGTCATCGCTCATCATATATTACTTTATCAGTCGTCATCATTGTTAGGCGTGCTAACTGTGGACACGCACATTATCCATCAACTTATATTATGTCATCGCTCATCATATATTATTTTATCAGTCGTCATCATTGTTAGGCGTGCTAACTGTGGACACGCACACAACCAATCAATTTATATTATATCATCAGTCGTCACATATTATATTATCAGTCGCATTCATATCATATCATCAGTCGTCATCATCATCTTCTGCCATTGCTAGGCGTGATAACAGTGGACACGCATACTATCAATCAATTTATAGTATATCATCAGTCGTCAAATAGTATATTATCAGTCACATTTATATTATATTATCAGTCGTCATCATCATCTTCTACCGTTGCTAGGCGTGATAACAGCGGACACGCATACTATCAATCAAGTTATAGTATATCATCAGTCGTCAAATAGTATATTATCAGTCACATTTATATTATATTATCGGTCGTCATCATCATCTTCTACCGTTGCTAGGCGTGATAACAGTGGACACGCATACTATCAATCAAGTTATATCATATCACCAGTCGTCATATATTATATTATCAGTCGCATTCATACTATATTATCAGTCGCCATCATCATCTCCTATCATTGCTAGGCGTGATAACAGTGGACACGCATAACATCAATCAATTTATATTACATCATCAGTCGTCATACATTATTATTATCAGCCGTCATCATCAACATTTGCCATTCTTAGGCGCGATAACTGAGGACACGCATATAATAAAACCAAAATTCTTGATAGCTCTCTGGCTTTTTATTTAACGTCGGTCGTCAAAAAGAAAACATACAGTCCACTGCCAAGTCAGAGGCGCCATCAATAATGTTGAATCAAAAATGATGTAATTGATGTAAAATATTGTTGAATCAAAATTGGTAGGTAGAAACGTTATATAACTTTGTAAAACTTTGTTGGATCAAAAATGAAGGAATCGATGTAAAATATTGTTGAATCAAAGATGACAAGTAGAAACGTTATATAAATTTGTAAAGTTTTGTTGAATCAAAAAAAAAACATTGTAATTGATGTAAAATATCGTTGAATCAAAACTGATGTGATTGATGTAAAGTATTGTTGAATCAAAAATGATGTGTAGAAACGTTATATAAATTATGTAAAATGTTGTGGAATCCAAACAAAAAATGTTGTAATTGATGCAAAATATCGTTGAATCAAAATTGGTAAGTATAAACGTTATATAAATTTGTAAAATTTTGTTGGATCGAAAATGTTGCGATTGATGCAAAATGTTGTTGAATCAAAAATGTTGTAATTGATGCAAAATATCGTTGAATCAAAAATGATGTAATTGGTGCAAAATATTGTTGAATCAAAATTGGTAAGTATAAACGTTATATGAATTTGTAAAATTTTGTTGGATCAAAAATGTTGCGATTGATGCAAAATGTTGTTGAATCAAAAATGTTGTAATTGATGCAAAATATCGTTGAATCAAAATTGATAAGTAGAAACGTGATATAAACTTGGTAATCAGCAACGTAGATTAATTCGTAATTGTTAAATAGAAACGTAGTCAAACTGGCAATCAGCAGTGTTGTAAAATAAAATTGATAAGCAGAAACGTTAATCAATCTAGTAATCAGCAATGTTGAATAATTTATCAAGGTTAAATACAATGTTAAGTAGAAACGTTGTATCTGATTGTAAACATAAACGCCGAACCAATTGATAAGCACAGGTGAATATGGTAACGATTATAGCAATTACCGCCGAATACGTTGAAATGTAATTGTTGTAGGATGCGTTGAAATCAAAAAAAAATGTAATAAATTGTACCAACACTAGTTAAACTATTTGTTGAAATAGAACGGTAATGATTTGTATCAACGATTGTGAGGCAATACGGTAAAAAGTAATTGTTGACGTATGCGTTGAAATCCAAAAAAAATGTAATAAGTTGTACCAGCATTAGTTCAACGTATGCGTTGAAATCCAAAAAAAATGTAATAAATTGTACCAATATTAGTTAAATCATTTGTTGAAATAGAACGGTAATAATTTTGTATCAAGGCTGGTGAAGCAATACGGCAAAAAGTAATTGTTGACGTATGCGTTGAAATCCAAAAAGGTAATGAATTGTACCAATATTAGTTAAATTACTTGTTGAAACAGAACGGCAATGATTTTGTATCAAGGATGGTGAAGCAATACGGTAAAAAGTAATTGTTGACGTATGCGTTGAAATCCAAAAATGTAATGAATTGTACCAATATTAGTTAAATTACTTGTTGAGACAGAACGGCAATGATTTTGTATCAAGGATGGTGAAGCAATACGGTAAAAAGTAATTGTTGACGTATGCGTTGAAATCCAAAAAAGTAATGAATTGTATCAATTTTAGTTAAATTACTTGTTGAAACAGAACGGCAATGATTTTGTATCAAGGATGGTGAAGCAATACGGTAAAAAGTAATTGTTGACGTATGCGTTGAAATCCAAAAAAAACCGTAGTAAATTGTACCAACACTAGTTATTGTTATTTTAGTTAACAATTTGTTGCCGTATTTGATAAACAAAATTCCCACCCCCCCAATTCAACAACAAAAACACACTTATTTTGCGCGCCCTTTACTTTAATGATAATAGCAATATAAATTATTTTATGTATTTTATCTAACATGCAAATATAAAGTTAATATACTTAATACAAGAATTTCCTTTCAGGTTTTGTATTATGATTCGTTAGTGATAAATAATTTCGAGGTCATTGAAAAAAAACAACCAAGCAACAACTCGAATGACACTACGATTACCTCAGTTTTCCGGTATGACCGATCCCGTTCATCATGGATCTTTTCATTAACATTAAAGTTGTTTATCACTTTTAATCTAAACTATTCTGAGACTTATGATTTAATTTAGCTTATGACACAACTAATAAAAAAAACATGACAAGCATAAGAAGACTTAACACATCACAGAAATTAATTAATTTTACACTAGGGTTATCACAATTTAATATTGAATTATTTAAATTAATTACACTATTTGGACTAACACGCACAAACATATAATAATTTTTTTCTTTTGCTTTGGAACTATTAATATTATCACCGAAAGATAAATTTTTCCTACTTAAGTTTAAACAAAGAGGTATCTTTTTTTGTATTTTGATATTTCAGCATTTAAATAAATGGCTGACAACCTCACACTCACAAAGACGTCAAAACACATCGACCAAAATAAGAATCCAATAGCAAAAATCAATATCAGACTAAGAGAGAGAACAATTTACAGTGGCTTATTATATAGCCAAATTTTGTCTCGAAATAACTCGAATATCGTATTTAGATGGGAGATAATTAATTTACATCAGATTTTCAAATTATTGGGAACTTATTATAGTTCACAAAACCGTTTGCTATTTGATAATATTGTACGAAAATAAGGTTTGGACACAAGATATTTCCGACACATCCATAACATGTATAATTGAATTCAAAATGAATCAAATACAGATTCGATCAATGATATGATGTTTAGACATTTATTAACTACATTCTGCAATATCAGTACAGTGAAGTTCAGTTCAATAACGGAAGGATTGTTTAAAGCAAAACACTCATACAAAGACAAATCAAATGTTTAACAAAGCAAGAATAGTAATTCGTTGTATGTTGACGATTGGAAACAGAATACACGTAGCTGTTATGAGGTTTTGAGAATTTCGTTGTTTCATTACGGTTTGTGTTTTGAAAAAAAAGAAGAGTTTAAACTCAAGTAGTAAGGCGAGAACAATCGAATGGAAGTATAACGCGCGTCAATTTTAGTGCGTTGCAAGATTAAATTCTGATTAAATTTTAGTGGTTATACGGATGATGATTAAAGAAAATTATTAATTAATTCAAATTAACCAATATTATGTTATATTAATGAATAAATAAATCAGGGTAATTAGTGCAATTTTCTTTCTCCTATACGTTTGTCCGGCTATTGCAGATTTAGTTGGATTTTAAGAAATATATAAGGAAACTATGGGTTAAGGAAACTACACGAAATATGACTATTGATGATGAAGGGATGAGAATCTATTACAAGTGGTACAGATTAATATAAGGAACAACAACTAAGGAAACTGCGACTGTAATACACGACGTTCTGACATTAGTCCAGACTATCCATTACATTATATTCTGGAAAAGAAAGATGTAAAAGAGAATATTTTCGAAAACATTAATGAATGTTTATTTTATTGGAATATGTTTTGTATTAATTTTATTACAAAACTACACATCTAAAATTGTAAATTAAAATTTCATATCGTCATTATCATTTAAAAAAAAACCTTCTTAGGTTAAGTACCGAAATGAATTAAATTTTATATATTAATTAGTATGGTTTAAGGAAAATTGTTTTTTTTATTTTTTTTTTTATTTCGAATTGTATTAGTTAAATTAGGCATATCACTTTAGTCTTAATATTTAACATCTCATTTTGGTGTTAATATTAATTTAAAAAAAAACTTTAAAAATACATGAATGGATATCAGTCATAGTTGCAGTTCTCATTTAATAGCACTTAAAGTGCAAGTACTATTAAATGATAAATAATTAGCTTCTTTTCATTATTATAATTATTTTAAAGTTCCTTTAAAAAAAAGGGGGAGGATATTCACGCTGGATCCAGTTTTATGTTGTTATTTTCCTGCAAATATAAAAAATCATATTAAAAGTAAATTTAATCTAAAGTGGATCTAAATTATCATATCTCTCTTAAATCCAACGTTGATATCCTCGTCAGTTTTTTGTTGCATTGAAATTAGCTGTAAGAAATAAAAATAAGTATTAATAAGAATATATTTTTCTAGATAATTAGTAAATATTGTTTACCTTTTGCATTATCTTTTGAAATGTCATTCTGACATTTTTGCTTTGTTATTCAGCTCAGTTCGCATTTTCACCACTTTTTAAAATCTGGCGTATCTGTTTTCGATAAAACAGTTTAGTTCAGCAATACTTGTTGAGGTGTTGAAAATGTGTGGCTCTGGTGAGAGTAAAAGGTTCCACGTACTCATGTATATTTTTATTTATAGCTGTGTAATTATAATCTAATTTTAGATATTATTTAGATTTCATATGAAGTCAAAGTTTGTTCTTCAATTAAAAATTGAGTTTTGTTTTCGGAATTGAATGTTAAATTTAATCAATATTCTTTGCTGTGAAAATAAAGTTGTGAATTAGAGAGAAGTACATTGTGTTTTGATAGGAGTGGTGTTTGAGACGAGTTCTCAAAGGGACTTGATATTGGTCCTCTCATACTTTTTTTCTTCAACAGGTGTGGTCGATATTGGGAACCGCCGCCATTGTTGACGCCGTAAAATTGATAAATTATCATCATCAGCGAGGCCTATGATTAGGCAAATATATTTCAACAATTTATCATTGTCGTCGAGGCCTATGATTAGGCAAAATATAATTCAACCATTTATCAGTGTCGTCGAGGCCTATGATTAGGCAAAATATAATTCAACCATTTATCATTGTCGTCGAGGCCTATGATTAGGCACAATATATTACAACAATTTATCATTGTCGTCGAGGCCTATGATTAGGCAAAATATAATTCAACAATTTATCATTGTCGTCGAGGCCTATGATTAGGCAAAATATAATTCAACAATTTATCATTGTCGTCGAGGCCTATGATTAGGCACAATATATTACAACAATTTATCATTGTCGTCGAGGCCTATGATTAGGCAAAATATAATTCAACAATTTATCATTGTCGTCGAGTCCTATGATTAGGCACAATATATTACAACAATTTATCATTGTCGTCGAGGCCTATGATTAGGCAAAATATAATTCAACAATTTATCATTGTCGTCGAGTCCTATGATTAGGCACAATATATTACAACAATTTATCATTGTCGTCGAGGCCTGTGATTAGGCACAATATATTACAACAATTTATCATTGTCGTCGAGGCCTATGATTAGGCAAAATATAATTCAACAATTTATCATTGTCGTCGAGTCCTATGATTAGGCACAATATATTACAACAATTTATCATTGTCGTCGAGGCCTATGATTAGGCAAAATATAATTCAACAATTTATCATTGTCGTCGAGGCCTATGATTAGGCACAATATATTTCAACAATTTAACATTGTCGTCGAGTCCTATGATTAGGCAAAATATAATTCAACCATTTTATCATTGTCGTCGAGGCCTATGATTAGGCACAATATATTACAACAATTTATCATTGTCGTCGAGGCCTATGATTAGGCAAAATATAATTCAACAATTTATCATTGTCGTCGAGGCCTATGATTAGGCAAAATATAATTCAACAATTTATCATTGTCGTCGTCGTCATATAATACATACAATCAGTGATGCCTTCCCGGTAAGATATTATTCTTCAATAATATATAAATACAGTCCACTACACTTTTTGACTGGGAGGCTTTGCCATTTGGTCCTTCGAGCCGGATTTGGAGCCCTGAGCCACCAGCAATCTTCAATCAACTGGATCACCCAGGTACAAAATTATAATTTTAACTAGATTTAATAATTATTTATGGTTCATTAATTGATTTAATTGTTATATCGCTGATCTTAATTTTATGTATAAACCCTTTTGGAAAATATTACTTCTGCTTTAGTTTATTTTTGAAATTTTCTCTTCTACATTTTTTAAGTGTTCTGTCTTAGTCAATTGCACCGCTGTTAATGGTGTTGAATCTTCGGTTCCTGGCATCATGAGTGTACCAAGTGTCTGTTTCATTACAATTCTGGTCATAGTCCCATTGGCTTTTGTCACCTTTGACGTGGAAATACACGCACAACAGTGTTGAATTAGGTCTGGACGTTTTTTTGTACTTACTGCAACTGTCCAGATGGCAGACCCGGCAAAAATCGAGTTGTTAAAGAAACAACGAGCGGCTTTTAAGGGACAGTTAACCAGTTTTAAAAATCAATTATCGTCACTGTCCTCAATAGGTGGAGTTGAGGCGTTATTGCATCGAATCCAGTCCATAAATGTAAAATATGATGGGGTTCAATCTAAATTGGAATCACTTGATGATGGCTTCGTTGCTGATCGAACCTCCTTTGATGACGACTACCTGTCATTTGAAACAATCTTACGAGATAAAATCCATGAGTTTAAAAGATTGGACGATGGTCCAACTGCGGCATCATTCCACAATGCATCACTTCACGAGCTTACTTCGAATACATCTCCTAGTGTGGGAATGAGATTGCCAGAAATCACCTTGCCGTCCTTTAACGGAATGGAAACTGATTGGTTGGCGTTCCGGGACGTCTTTGTGGATTTAATTCATTTGAAGAATCTTGACCCAATTGTAAAATTTTTATATCTGATTTCAAGCATTCGTACTGGTACAGCTTATTCCTATGTCGAGAGTCTTCCTGTCACAGCGGCAAATTATGAACTTGCCTGGGCAGCTTTACGAGATCATTATGACAATGAAATATCCATTCAACGTTTACATACCCGTGAACTCTATGACATCAGAACTCCTCATGAAAATTCACCAAAGGCACTGCAATATTTTGTTGACAAGGCAGTCAAACATGTTAGTGCACTGAAGTTATTAAATGTAAGCGTTAGCGAGTGGGATCTGTTATTAGTTCACCACTTGACTCAGCGGTTAGACAGCTCGTCAAGACTTGCTATAATCAAAGGTATGAAACCAAAAACGATTCTTTCTTTCTCTGACCTGATTGAATTGCTCCGATCTCGTGTCAGTGTCTTGTCCGCGATAACCGCCAATGTTCCTCAAGGTTCATCCCGCCCTCTAAGATCTCATAAGTCCATGTCCTTCAACACAACGAGCGTTGCTAACCCCACTGCATGTAACACCGAATGTCTCTACTGTTCAGGAGATCACACATTGCCTCATTGTCCATCATTTTCTAGCGAGCGCATGAGTCCTAGGTCACGGTTCTATTTTATCAGAGATCGTAGGCTGTGCGGAAACTGTTTGATATAACGACACTTAGCAAGCCACTGTAACCGTCCTGCTTGCAACAAATGTTCATTGAAACATCATACTTTGCTCCACTTCCCACAAGATAATCCACCAACAAATAATACGAGAGTTGAACGATCGCCCAATTTATCTTTAGTACATAAGTGTGATAATATCGAAACAAATGCCACTGAGCCACTGGTTGAAACCAACTGCTCTGCGAACGTTACACCGAGTTCTCGTGTTTCAACATCATCAGAAGGTTACAAGGACGTAATTCTTATTGGAACTGCACTTGTTCATGCATCTGTAAATAATGGGTTTAGAGTGCTGTGCAGAGCCTTATTGGACAGTGGCTCGACGTTAAATTTTGTATCCGAAGCTGCGTGCCAGCTGTTACAAGCTCGTCGTTACACAACAGCTAAGGTCGTCTCTGGCATTGGAGCAGTCGATACTACAATTACACACAAGATCTATCTTACCATATCGTCTAGAACCTCGGACTTCTCTGCTAATCTCAAATTTTATGTGCTCCCAAAAATCACCAACGATCTGCCATCGTCACGAATCTCTGTGCCATCACACGCACTTCCTAAAGGGGTCGTGCTTGCAGATCCGTATTTCAATATACCCGACCGTGTTGATCTATTACTGGGGGTAGAAATTTATCACCAACTATTCAAGGGCTCATCAGTCAGGTTACACGATTGGCCACCATTGTATGACTCCGAGCTTGGTTTTGTTATCTGTGGTAAGACTAAAACAAAACTCAGTATCAATAGATCTCCTCAATCCCACGTTGCCCTTTGTAGTGTTCAGACATTGGAAAATCAGGTCAAACAGTTCTGGGAGCTTGAAACCTTCACATCGAAGCCCATATTGTCTCAAGAAGAAATTGCCGCTGAAGAACACTATAAGTCCAACGTTTCCAGAACACCAGAAGGTCGTTACATCGTGGGTCTTCCTACAAAATCAAACTTGGCTCTGTTGGGATCATCATATGCTTCAGCACATCGTCAATTTCTTTCTCTAGAGTCTCGCCTCTTGGGCCAACAGGAGATCTATAAAGAGTATCAGGAGTTTTTGAATGAATATAGGCGACTGGGTCACATGACACCAGTATGCGAATTGAAAGGCCATCCTGTTTACTATCTCCCTCATCATGGTGTTATAAAGGAACAAAGCTCCACCACCAAGCTTCGGGTGGTGTTCAATGCATCAGCACGAACATCAACCCACATATCTTTAAATGACTGTTTGATGGTTGGTCCTACCATTCAATCGGACTTGGTGTCAACACTTCTTCGGTTCCGCAACCACATTATTGCCTTTTCTGGGGACATCGCCAAGATGTACCGACAAATTCTTGTCCAAAGGGACCAACAAAGTCTTCAACGGATCTTGTGGCGAAATCACACGTCTGAACCCATTCAAACGTTCAATCTCAACACGGTAACCTATGGCAGTGCTTGTGCTCCCTTTTTGGCAACCCGCACGTTGAAGCAGCTGGCGTGTGATGAAGAATCTAGGTTCCCTACCGCTGCACATGTCTTAAAAAACGATTTTTATGTCGATGACGTGTTGACTGGCGCTGTAAATATCAATGACGCCATCAAGTTGAAGAACGACTTAATTGAATTGCTACATCTTGGGGGTTTTGAGCTGAGAAAATTTGTATCTAATGCCAAACAATTGGCATCAGACGATGCCACAGTATCTTCAATTACGCTTGTGTTAGGATTGATGTGGAATACCGAATCCGACACTTTTGAGATGCTTTTCAACAAATTACCTGCGACATTGGCCACTACAAAGCGAACGTTACTGTCCGAAATTTGTCAGCTATTCGATCCATTGGGTTTCTGTGCCCCGGTCATTGTGACTGCAAAGTTGACCATGCAAACAATATGGATGCATCAAAATTTGTCTTGGGACGATCACCTTCCTGATACCATTATCCACCATTGGCACAAGTTCAAGAATGAATTGTCTGCCTTGTCGATAATCACGGTACCTCGATTAATAACATCCAATCAGGAAGTTAGTATTGAACTCCATGGATTCTGCGATGCGTCTGAGCGAGCCTACGGATGTGTATGCTATACTAGGTCTGTCGCACAAGCGAATCAGTTCCACGTAACTTTACTATGTTCAAAATCTAGGGTTGCACCGTTAAAAAAAGAGACCATTCCTCGCCTAGAATTATGTGCGGCTGGATTGTTGGCAGAAGTGGTCCACAAGATAATCCATGTAATGGGAATGAAGTTCAATGCAATATATTTGTGGACGGACTCACAAATTACGCTATTTCGGATCAATTCTGAACCGTACAAATACACGACCTTTGTAGCGAATCGCTTGACCAGAATTCATGAACTAACGTCCATTAGTGATTGGTTCTATGTACCAACCTTAGAAAATCCAGCCGACATTGTATCTCGAGGCCTCATGCCGTCACAGTTTCTATCTGCCTCTCTCTGGTGGAATGGTCCAGTTTTCTTGACGGTCGCATCATCAACGTGGTCGACAACATCTAACCAACATTTTTCTCAGGACTCGATTGGCTTGGAACTTCGTAAAGCACCAATCCCAGTTTTGATTCAAAGTACGGTAGAAGAACACTTCATATTCCACCGTTTCAGCTGTTTTAATCGATTGGTTCGGGTAGTTGCCTACATTTGTCGCCTCGCTAATAATGCTAGACGAAAGAATGATTCTGTCTCTACGACTACTCTGCAACTCCAACCTTTGGAAATTCAGATGGCAACCGCATTATTGATTCGACTTGTCCAGCACCAAGCGTTTGCTGAAGACATAAATGCTCTCAACAATTCTCATCAAGTTCCACTTAAAAGTAAGCTTATTGCATTGACCCCGTTTCTCGATGACAAGGGAATATTACGAGTGGGTGGTCGAATCTCGCAAGCATCAACAACAGAAAACCATAAGCATCCCATCTTATTACCAGCACACCACTCATTTACTACGTTACTTGTGCGACGCGAACATACGAGACTTCTTCATGCCGGGCCTCAAGCGTTGCTATATAGCCTCCGACAAACTTATTGGATTGTGGGTGGTCGCAATGTGTGTAGACGAGGAGTTCACGAATGTGTTCGCTGCTTCCGAGTTAAACCACTGATCCACAGTCAGATCATGGGTGATCTACCGCTCGATCGAATAACAAAGACTAGCAGAGCATTCACCGTCGTCGGTATCGATTTTTGCGGCCCATTCTATTCTATTCAGTCTCTTAGATCCAAAATTAAGCACAAGTGCTACATATGCTTGTTCGTGTGTTTCACCACAAAGGCTGTTCATCTGGAGGTAGTGACGAATTTATCAACTGACGCCTTCCTTGCTTGTTTAAAACGATTTGTGGCTCGTCGTGGACTCTGTACAAAAATCTATTCCGACAACGCCACAAACTTCATTGGGGCTCGTAATGAATTGCGAGAGATAAAGACCTTATTCACCTCACAACCATTCCAAGAATCGATTTGTCAATTCACTGAATCTCATAACATCGAGTGGATTACAATTCCACCAAGGTCTCCTCACTTCGGCGGTCTTTGGGAGTCAGCAATAAAAGGTGCTAAGCATCATCTCAGACGAGTTGTTGGAACCTCAGGGTTTACCATAGAAGAGCTGTTTACCCTAACAACCCAAATTGAGGCTTGTCTCAACTCACGGTCCTTGACCCCCTTGTCAAGCGATCCTAATGACTTAAGCGCCCTTTCTCCGGGCCATTTTATCATCGGAACACCGTTGACAGCGTTACCCGAACCGTCGCTACTCGATTTAAACGTGAATAGATTATCTAGATTCCAGAAACTCCAACAAATGATACAACACTTCTGGAATCGATGGCATCGTGAGTATCTGTCAGAGTTGCAACACCGGTATAAATGGCAACAAGGAACCGTTTTGATCCAAGTTGGTTCAATGGTAGTCCTCCATGATGAAAATTTGCCTCCGTTGAACTGGCTGTTAGGACGTGTTACGGCTGTGCACCCAGGGAAGGATGGTATAATTAGAGTGGTAACTGTTAAGACCATGCACTCTGAGCTCAAACGAGCTGTGAATCGTGTAAGTATTCTCCCAATAGAGACTGGAACTAAGGATTAACTCTGAATCACACTCGGCGAATTAACTCCACCGCTAACGTTATTTAGTCAACCATCATCGATCATAGACATCATATCCCACATCAGTCTGAAACTGTTCACCAAAATCAAATTTCCAGGTCATCTAGTAGAACCTCTCTACTATCGATTGTACCGTTTCTTAATGTTTAATGTGTATTCCTTTGTTCATTCAGATCTCGAGTGCACCCAGTAGACATGGGCTATTGTTTTGGTGACACCCAGTCAACATCAAATGCATGTTCATTTCTTCTTACCGAAATCTTCGTCAATAGTTATTAATTCCGATGATTCGTCATAAAACCTAATTTTCCTCAAGCTATGTATCTCCTCTATTATTAGAGTTTTAACTAAAATGTTGTTTCAAAATAATCCACAGTTGAAACATATTTAAACTTATAGTTGGATACCGTTCCTTAAGCTATGTACAATCGATTTCATAATTGGAAAATCGCGCTACTGAAGGGAGAGTATGCTATATTACTCCCCTTAAACTAAATAAAAATATTATCAAGCTATGTCCACACAGCATAAAATTCTTCGAGTTGTGGCTACTTTTGGGTTTGTAATTTTTTATTATAATAACCCTATACCTAAGTTTTGTCAATTTTTTCTTCGATTTATGATTTGCCGCATTTGTAAAGCAGCAATACATAAGAGATATCAACATCTTAATTTGTCTCTACAACTTAAATTATACCTGCACTCCAGGTAATGATGGATTCGCCGTCCATACCTCATTTTCGGACACAGCGTATAATCCCTATCTATTCCATTTTATCTTCTAAAGCTGATACGGTATTTTGAGATCTTGATCTAAATGAAGAAATCCATTTTCATTGAGTTGATCAACACCCGCTGGTATTTGGATGATGGAAAGATTATTTTATCGTCGAACTTAAATCTGTACCATAATTCCAACAGTTAACATTCATGTGCTGTTATTAAATTTTCTTCGCCACAGAGTGTGTCTGACAGCCCACCTTCGTCGCTTATAGTCGTTGTGTTAACTCTTGTTGTCGGTTTTCTGAGTAGCTTGAGATGTTGAAGTCTAGTTTCATTGATTGATCAACACCCGCTGGTTTTTGGACTATGTAAGGACAATTTTATCGTCGAACCCAAGTCTTTATCATATTTCCAACAGTTAACATTCATGTGCTGTTATTAAATTTTCTTCGCCACAGAGTGTAGCTGACAGCCCAACCTCTTCGTTACAGTCGTTGTGTCAATTTAAAATTAAACTAAACTCCTGCTCCAACCCCTTTGTTATCGGTTGTTGTAAACATTAGATACAGATCCTCATTTATTTGTATATTAGAGTTTTTTTTTCAAAGGAACATTGGTTCTATGCTGGTGGCCGGACTATAAATCTCATCGACGATTAATCAATAATTTGAATAGTCATCGTTTTAAGTTCCCGTTTTCCATGTTAGTCATCAGCATTTTTACCGTCTTTGTGTCTTCGGGTTCCTTAAAAAATGGTCAATTCACCACTATTGGAAAATTTCATGTTTTGTCGTCAGTTTCCGTTAATGGTCTTACCATTTTTGGAACATTTAATTTGTCTTCGATTTCCTTAGTGTTACAAATTACCATTTTTGGAACATTTAATTTGTCTTCGATTTCCTTAGTGTTACAAATTATCATTTTTGGAACATTTAATTTGTCTTCGATTTCCTTAGTGTTACAAATTACCATTTTTGGAACATTTAATTTGTGTTCGATTTCCTTAGTGTTACAAATTACCATTTTTGGAACATTTAATTTGTCTTCGACTTCCTTAGTGTTACAAATTACCATTTTTGGAACAGTTAACTTGTTTCCGATTTCCTTAATGTTCCAATTTTCACTACTTGGAACTTGTTAAATTTTGTTTCTTCGGTTTGCCTTAGTTCGAATATCACTACTGGAACATTATACATAGTATCATAGAGTCGGTCTACTTAATTGTCATAGGTATTACCATTTGGAACATTTAAATTTTGTATCTTCGGTTTCCATTAAGTCATCGGTGTCATTATATGGAACATTTAAATTTTTTGCATTTTCGGTCCTATGATAATCATAGATCGTACCTTTGGAGCAGTTCAATTTACATCTTCGGTTCCCATATTAGTCATATGTCGTACTACTGGAACATTTAAATTTTGTATCTTCGGAGTCAATAATAGTCAACGCTCTTATTATTGGAATGTTTTTAGTTGTCGTATAATATAATAGTTATCGCCTTTATTATTTGGAAATATTTAGTTGGATCATCGTATAAGATTAAAACCACCATTATGAATATAAGATCGTCGTCGCTTTATAGGTGGTACCTTGCGATGATCATACCCTTGTGATCGATTTAATGACCTAATCATTGTCTATAACTAAATTTTAAATTCAGTAATTATCCCTGACATCTTTGTCGTCGAACTTTGTCAGTTTACGAGTTCCAAACAACCCAATTGCTTCACACTACCACTACTTTAATGACTCATCATAATCAATTCCCGTGCAAAACTGCATTGATGCAGTCATCGACGCCAGGAACAATGATTTTCGCATCAAACAATGTGTAAGATTTACTTACCTTGTAGAAATACCAATTGTCATTATATTCTGGAAAAGAAAGATGTAAAAGAGAATATTTTCGAAAACATTAATGAATGTTTATTTTATTGGAATATGTTTTGTATTAATTTTATTACAAAACTACACATCTAAAATTGTAAATTAAAATTTCATATCGTCATTATCATTTAAAAAAAAACCTTCTTAGGTTAAGTACCGAAATGAATTAAATTTTATATAATAATTAGTATGGTTTAAGGAAAATTGTTTTTTTTATTTTTTTTTTTTATTTCGAATTGTATTAGTTAAATTAGGCATATCACTTTAGTCTTAATATTTAACATCTCATTTTGGTGTTAATATTAATTTAAAAAAAAACTTTAAAAATACATGAATGGATATCAGTCATAGTTGCAGTTCTCATTTAATAGCACTTAAAGTGCAAGTACTATTAAATGATAAATAATTAGCTTCTTTTCATTATTATAATTATTTTAAAGTTCCTTTAAAAAAACGGGGAGGATATTCACGCTGGATCCAGTTTTATGTTGTTATTTTCCTGCAAATATAAAAAATCATATTAAAAGTAAATTTAATCTAAAATGGATCTAAATTATCATATCTCTCTTAAATCCAACGTTGATATCATCGTCAGTTTTTTGTTGCATTGAAATTAGCTGTAAGAAATAAAAATAAGTATTAATAAGAATATATTTTTCTAGATAATTAGTAAATATTGTTTACCTTTTGCATTATCTTTTGAAATGTCATTCTGACATTTTTGCTTTGTTATTCAGCTCAGTTCGCATTTTCACCACTTTTTAAAATCTGGCGTATCTGTTTTCGATAAAACAGTTTAGTTCAGCAATACTTGTGGAGGTGTTGAAAATGTGTGGCTCTGGTGAGAGTAAAAGGTTCCACGTACTCATGTATATTTTTATTTATAGCTGTGTAATTATAATCTAATTTCATATATTATTTAGATTTCATATGAAGTCAAAGTTTGTTCTTCAATTAAAAATTGAGTTTTGTTTTCGGAATTGAATGTTAAATTTAATCAATATTCTTTGCTGTGAAAATAAAGTTGTGAATTAGAGAGAAGTACATTGTGTTTTGATAGGAGTGGTGTTTGAGACGAGTTCTCAAAGGGACTTGATATTGGTCCTCTCATACTTTTTTTCTTCAACAGGTGTGGTCGATATTGGGAACCGCCGCCATTGTTGACGCCGTAAAATTGATAAATTAACACTGTCGTCGAGGCCTATGATTAACCACAATATATTTCAACAATTTAACATTGTCGTCGAGGCCTATGATTAGGCAAAATATAATTCAACCATTTTATCATTGTCGTCGAGGCCTATGATTAGGCACAATATATTACAACAATTTATCATTGTTGTCGAGGCCTATGATTAGGCAAAATATAATTCAACAATTTATCATTGTCGTCGAGTCCTATGATTAGGCACAATATATTACAACAATTTATCATTGTCGTCGAGGCCTATGATTAGGCAAAATATAATTCAACAATTTATCATTGTCGTCGAGGCCTATGATTAGGCACAATATATTTCAACAATTTAACATTGTCGTCGAGGCCTATGATTAGGCAAAATATAATTCAACCATTTTATCATTGTCGTCGGGGCCTATGATTAGGCACAATATATTACAACAATTTATCATTGTCGTCGAGGCCTATGATTAGGCAAAATATAATTCAACAATTTATCATTGTCGTCGAGGCCTATGATTAGGCAAAATATAATTCAACAATTTATCATTGTCGTCGTCGTCATATAATACATACAATCAGTGATGCCTTCCCGGTAAGATATTATTCTTCAATAATATATAAATACAGTCCACTACACTTTTTGACCGGGAGGCTTTGCCAACTACCTTTGACAAATGTTCTTCCATGGTTCGGTTGAATCGTTCTACCATGCCATCCGACTGCGGGTTCATAGGTGTAGTTCGTGTTTTTCTAATGCCGAGTGTTCTGCACAGCTCTTCCATCAGTTGAGATTCGAAATTCCTTCCCTGGTCGGTATGCAACTCGAGCGGTGTTCCATATCTGCAAACCCATTCATTGACTAATGTTTCCGCGACCGTAACTGCTTCCTGATTCGGTATTGCATAGGCTTCCGGCCATTTTGTAAAGTAATCAATGACCACCATGATGTATTTGTTACCTCTTGTCGTTTCCGGAAATGGCCCCGCGATGTCTATAGCGATTCTCTCCATTGGGGACCCACATTGTACTGTTGCATCTCTCCTCGAGTTCTAGTTTTTGGTCCTTTGCTCGCCGCACAAGTATCACATCGCCGACACCATTGCTCTACGTCGGTTCGATACCTTACCCAATAAAACCTCTCCCTTACCTTACCCAGGGTTTTATTGACTCCCAGGTGTCCTCCCGAAATACTTCCATGCAGCTTCCCTCGGTTTTCCATTTCAAAATTGGAGCCATAGCTGGATCTTCTAGCTGCTCTCTTTTCATTGCCTCGGTACACCAATCGTCAGGAGTTTGGAACTTGATTTGCTTCAGTGTCATTGCCTTATTTCCCTCAGTTCTGCTATATGACTTGCGCTCCTCAACACAGGGTCTTCTTGAAAGATCTTCAGCGTTACCATGTATCCTTCTCTTCCGGTGTTCAACGCGGCAATCTCCTTCCTTTTTGACATTTGCCTCCTTTCTCTCAGTCCTGCTATATGACTTGCGCTCCTCAACACAGGGTCTTCTTGAAAGATCTTCAGCGTTACAACGTAACCTTCCCTTCTGGTGTGAACCGCGGAAGTCTCTTTCCTTTTTGACATCCACTTGCTTGTTTGAGAGGTTCATCAACTGGACTGGAACTACTACTTCTTTTGCTGTTACTCGTGTTTTGCATTCCCGTCTGATGTGCCCTAACTGCCCACAATTCCAGCATCTTACTCTGCTAGATCTTCTTCGTTGATTTCGTTCAGGCTTATCTTCCAACTTTTTGACATGCATTATCACTTCATCAAGCGCTGCTTTTAGTGGCTCTTCAGAAACTTCCGTCTTACGTACTCTATCTAAGGCAAGCGCTCTTTTTCCAGCTTCCATTTGTATGACCAATGCTAAGACTTCCGCAGGTACTTTCTTTCCGCTCAGATACAGCTGATTTCTCATTTGTATATCTCGAAGAGCATTGATAAATGTATCAGCTGCCAGCTCATCTCGATGTTCAGCATTATACTTCGGGTATGACAGATTAACCAGTCTGACAATGTCAGCCTCTAATTCTTGCAAAGTTTCACTGACTCCCTGTTTTCGTGTTCTGAGCTGCATGCGATGGAGAGCTTGCATATGACTTTCCCCATACCTAACTTCTAAGGCCTCCATCAGCTTGCTGTAATCACGCTCTGTCGCTGATAGTGTCTGCAAAATTTCAGCAGCAGGTCCCTTCAATGCCAATATAAGCGCATTTGCTTTTTGCTGGTTATCTAACCCAGTTGTTCCTATCTCAAATTGCATCTTAAATACCTGATACGATGTAGATCCATCAAATGCAGGTATTTTCACTCTAGCTGGAGCTGAACTAGCTGATGGATTGATCAAGTTACCTGACTTCAATTGTGCTAATTCTTGGCGGAATTCACTCGAAAGATTGCGTAATTTCTCTTCATGTTCTTCGGTAACTTTCCGCAGCTCCCTTTCAATGTTGTTGATTTTAACCTCCGCACTGGATATACGTGACTCGATTACTTTACATAGTTGTTGTTGATCTAATTTTTGTTCTGCTGCCAGTTTCTCTTGTCGGGCCATGAGATCAGCAAGTTGTTGTTGTTGGTTGCTTCCTTGTTTGGCCATCATATCAGCAAATTGTTGTTGCTTGTTTCCTTGTTTGGCCATCATATCGGCAAGTTGTTGTTGCTGTTGTGCCATCATTTCTTTCATCAACACCATCATCGGATCAATTGCTGGGGCATTCTGGACCGTAACTTCCTCTGGCTCTACTTCTATGACCTCTGTGTTTTGGCCTGCTTCTTCTAAAACTTTACGCAGCCGGAATGCAAGTTCTGCCTTCGTTCCATGGATTGGCGCATTCCTCTTCTTCAACTCATCCTTCAGCTGGGTCTGGCTGAGATCACTAATATTTACTGTCTTGACCATTGTTTCAATAATCCCACTTCTGACACCACTGTAACGGCTCTTCGTTGGTTCTTTTAGATTATTGAACAAACACGACAGTAAAAAGACAGATCTTTAGTTAACAGAATCTCAAACTTTATTTGTCATCAAATTACAGCAGCTTCCGTTTTTCCTTACAATAAATTCCAGGGTCTCCAATTTATGTACACTAAACTTCACCGCTTTTCCACAATTTGAATCAATAATATTCGGAATCGTAAAATCTGTATTTACTATTCCACTAAGTTCAGATTCTTTCTCTATTAGTACCCAGGCTCAAGTACCACCGATTATTCCTTAAACTTGCGAATATTTATAAACACTTTTAATTGCAAAAGTAGAACTAACTATCTGATATTTTTGTTTGCTTATTTATATCGAAAAATAAATAAATCGAAACTTCTATAATCCACTAGAAATCAATACTACGTAGTCTGTACATCTTGAATAGGCCACACCTGTTTTCATTCATACTTGCATTTGTATTAGCGAACTCAAATTTAATTTATGCAAAATGTATTAGGTAACTCCTTTTAATTCATTAATGTAAACATTTGTATAACAAATTTAATTAACATTAATTTATGCAATACAATTTGCAATACAAGTAAAAGATTGAAAAAGGAGTTAACTTTTAATTCATGAATGAGTAAATAAAATTCTGGGCGAAGTTTATTACATTATATATATATATATATATATATATATATATATATATATATATATATATATATATATATATATATATATATATATATATATATATATATATATATATATATATATATATATATATATACATATATATATATATATATATATATATATATATATATATATATATATATATATATATATATATATATATATATATATATATATATATATATATATATATATATATATATATATATATATATATATATATATATATATATATATATATATATATATATATATATATATATATATATATATATATATATATATATATATATATATATATATATATATATATATAGTTACATTCCTATAAATCCAACAAGTGATGACAACTCACATTCCAATCATGCACACGCAAGGTGTCAAATGAACTTATGTCTGGAAACACATAAAATGCATAGTTGCACTTTCGATAAACGTAATAATTTAATAATAATGTAATAATGTAATAATTTAGATTTTATTAGTTAGTTATATTTTTATACTCATTATGTTTAGATCTAAGATTGATGTAAAATAAAATTAAATAAAATTAATCTTTTTTATGTTTCAATTTTCCCTAAACATATAATTGGCGCGGCCGTCCGGTGATGTTTTAGACTCGTTTTGTGTAACAGTGTTTCAGTAGTGAATAAAAACTAATGATTAGTGAATCCGCGGATCGAATTTATTTTTATATTTTTGTGAAACATTTCCAGCTAAAGGGCAACCGTTGGAAGACTTGTGATTCCACCATTTCACAATACGAGGCTATCATCAGAACCTACAGGACACACGACTGGATGAAATTAACAGGTAACATTTTTATAATTTATTTAGAGTGAAAAAATTATTTTGGTTGTACTAACGTGTGAAACTACAAGATAGGCACAAATCTGTATAACACTACGCGTATACTACAAGATAGGTACGGTAGATTTCAAGAAATAATTTTTGTTCAGTGAAAACTAAATAATTTTTTTTAAAGTGCAAAATTGTTAATTTCTGGACTAAATTGTGATACTACAAGATAGGCACAGAACTGTCCCATCACTACGCGTATACTACAAGATAGGTACGGTAGATTAAATATAAAATTTATAAAGAAAACAGATTGAGTGCGAGTACCAATCATTATTTTAAATAAAATGGAGACCAAAGAAGCTCTAAACGCATTAGCCGAACAAATTAAGGTTATTGTTGAGCAGGTGCAAAAAATGACATCATTATCAGAGGAACATGAAAGAACTCTGGCATTTTTAAAGCAGCACACTGTTAAAAATTCTGAAGAGGTTAAAAAACCAACAGAAATTTTTCAACAAATAACGTTCGATGTGTTTAGAATACCGGATCTAATTAAATCGATACCTGAATATGACGGTAATCGAAAACAATTAAACGCGTGGATTCAGACAGCAGAAGATACACTAAACGTGTTCGAGCCTCTCGTGTCTGAACCACAATTTAAAATTTACTCACAAGCAGTGAGTAACAAAATAAAAGGTAAAGCGAAGGACGCACTTTGTTTAGCTGGAAACCCGCAAAGTTTCCATGAAATTAAAACAATTCTCCTTGAGACGCTCGGTGAGAAACAAGAATTGTCATTTTACAAATCACAGCTCTGGGCAACCAAGCAAAGTGAAACCATGACTGTACATTCGTATTTTAATAAATGTAATGAGAATGTACAGAATATAAAAACTCTGGCGAAACAAAATGCCATTTACAATAATTCATGGCAAGCCATAAATAATTTTATCGACGAGGATGCATTAGCAGCATTCATATCGGGGTTGAGAAAACCATACTTTGGATATGCCCAAGCGGCTAGACCAAAGAATATAGAAGAAGCTTATGCTTTTCTATGTAAATTTAATTCGAACGAAATAATTTCGGAAAATTCTAGAAAACCAATCAATCTAATTCAAAATAAAAATATTTATCCAATTCATAAACCAAAAGAATGGAATCAAAATAATTTAAATTATAACAATCAGTTTCAAAACAAGCAAAATTTAATTAAAGTTGAAGATGTTTCTATGAGATCAAGAAACACGATCAATAGAAAACACATTCCAATGGAAGTGGATACTTCAATGAGAAGTAGAAACCCATATAATAGAAAATAAGTCAACACTCACGAAATTCAAGAAGATCATGAGGCTGAAGACTTGAATTTAGAAGATTTGAATTTAGAAGACCCTTTACCTGATTTCGAGGTTAATTCGGGAAATTTTCAACAGGTTCAGCAGGAAGATACGGAAGATTAAATTTTCTTCCATATTTAGTATGCAATGGCATACAACAAAATCAAACAATTAAATTACTATTAGATACTGGAGCAAATAAAAATATTACTAAGCCCAATATCCTTCACGGAACACAAACTGTGAAACAAAATATTTCAATAAAAAATATATTAGGTAATCATTTTGTAAATAAAAGAGGTAAATTTAATTTTTTAGGTAATAACATACCAGAACAAACATTTTACGAATTAGATTTTCACAAATTCTTTGACGGAATTTTAGGCTCACAATCATTAGCTAAATTAAATGCGAAAATTGACTATAGAACAAATACTGTTTTTTTAAATAACATTAAATTTAAATTTCACTGTTACTATCCATCGGGAAATATTTATAATCACACAGTTACATTTAAAACAATTAATGATGGTGAATGGTTTGTACCAGACTATCAGGAATTGAACAAAGAAATTATTGTTCAACCCGGCTTATACAAAGCTAAAAAAAGGTAAATCAATTGTTAAAATCTTAACAAACGAACCCGATACTCCAACAAAGTTACCAAAATTAAAACTGTAACGTCCGTTATATTCGCCTAAACAATAATAAAACCAATTCATCTTCTTTTTCTAATTCAATAAAAATGTATTTCATTAGTTTTAGTTCATTTTTTACATTAATAATCATTTTAAAATTTTCTAATACTTAACGGCTAGTTAAATTTCGAATATACTGAAAAAATAAACGAACGTTCCAATTCTAACGAACAGATGTCGTTCCTAACTTTTGCTGAATCTCGGTGTTACACGATTTGGATTTTCATTAGAAGATGTCAAACAAAAATCACATTTTTTTTGGTTGAAGAATTCGAGGTTTAAATTTGTCATAAATCAATTCATTCTGTTTTTTCAACTTAACCCAATAAGTTGTTCCGATGTTTTAAGTTTAAAAACATAAATCTAGTTTTTTTATTGTTCAAAGAAAAGAATGAACATGAAGATAAAGTAAAATCTGTGAAAAAAGTTGAGTTTCTTCCAAAGAAGATAATATACAATTATGTATCTTTGCTCAGTAATAAATTGTTAATTAATTAAACTTTGATTGATCTAGTGATAAATCCAAGGCGGATTAGTAAATTCATAGTTATAACATAAATAAACATGTGTACATAGAACTATATTGAATTTTGGTCATAAATAAATACAAAAAGATTGTTACAACAAAAATTAAAGTCTATATATATACATAATACACGTATTCAAAAATGGCGTTCTATGCAGTGATATTTTACAAGTTTGATTATTTCATTGGAAGATAATGTTCAGAAGAGGTTAAAAAGGGAATCTGACTATTGTATGGAATTGGAAGCATAAGGGCAATCAATAATACTAATCTATTAGCAACGCAGGAAAGCCAGTGGAACAATTATAAATACGGCTGAATTGGACGAGACCTTTTTTTCTGGAGAATTCGATGATCAACCGAATATATGCAAGTTCTTTTTTTTAATTATTATAATAATTTCTTTATATAACTATATATACATTACTTTGATAGTGCTCCTTTTTTGAGAGAATGTTAGGGATATAAATTCATTTACTTTTAAGAGATTCGTAGAGTCAGGTTTCGTGTGGGATAATATCAATATTCCGTAGTGTATTCATGTATTGTGCATTATATCATATGTAAAAAGTCCAAATTAGATTCACAAGAGTGAATAACAGAACTGGGCCGAAACAAAACCCTTATAAAACCTGTAGGTTTTTATTTTATATTTTGATATTCTATTACCGTAAGATTTCGAAAAAAAAGATTATTTGGCGCTAATTTGTTAAATGAGTCATTTTTTTTACTGTAAATTAACCAGTTTTTGTATTTTTGTATAAATTTTTGTATGAAACCAGTTTGGTTTTGTTGTTTATTTTTGGATAAAACCACTGTGGTTTTCTTGGTGTATATATTTATATTTTTATATATTATATTTTATATATGCATTATACATATATATATATATATATATATATATATATATATATATATATATATATATATATATATATATATATATATATATATATATATATATATATATATATATATATATATATATATATATATATATATATATATATATATATATATATATATATATATATAGATACACCCAATTCTGTTTTTACACGCTCTTTTTTTAGACGGTTTTGATATAACACGGTCTGGCATAAAAATTTAAATTCGTTTTTACACGGTTTTATTCGAAATAGCACGGTTTGAATTTTGAAGAAAAATATGTTTTTTTTATATCCAAAGTAAGGCATGTTAAGTGTTAATTATAATAAATTATAAATTAACATCTCTGAATATCCGAAGATATACCATGTCCAACTAGGGATTAGGATTAAGTTTGAATAAATTAAGTTTGTTTAAGAAGTTTATGAACGTTAATTTTAAAATTTTGAGGATTAAAGCTATCAGCGAAAACCCATGCAGCAGCCAAATTTTGTAATTGTGAAGCGGTGAAGTGATAAGTTTTTTAATGGAAAGAAACGAAGAAATTTTTATCACTTCACCGCTTCACAGTTACAGAATTTGGCTGCAGGCCAGACATTCCATAGATGAGAGACTCTGTTGAAAAAATCACGCTGAAAAGCAACAGTTTTGCACCTTTTTATATGAAGTGTAAAAGGATGGGCTACAAAATTTGCTCTGGTGTTATGGGATAGGTTGCTAGTTCAGGTAAAATTGATTTTATCTCAGTGGAAGTTTGTTCAACCACAATGTATTAATAGAAAATTTTCAGATCATCAACATTGCTTTTGTGCTTCAAGGAATCTAACTCATTAATTAAGAGTTGAGTTGCTAATTAGTTTAACAGCTCTGCGCTGAACAAACTTAATTTACTTCAAATTACTAAAATCAGATACACCCCATATGTGAGAACAGTACTCCATGCAGGGACGTATAAATGATTTATATATTAAAAGAAGCTGTTCGCTATTGAAAATCTTACGACATTAAAATCTTACGACTACTCCTTATAGAAGTATGTATGTACAGTTGATCAATTTTCTTTGAAGATTTTTTAACGCTAGTTTCAAAGTTTGCAAGAAGAAAATTATCAGGGAAGAACAACGCCAGTAAGGTATTCCAGAGATGTCACACTCTGTTAAAAAAACACATTCTTCAAGAATCAAATGGAAATTAATGGAAATGGATTAGATGTTGATAACCTAGAAAAATAGCAAACTTGAGTTTTGCTCGCGTTGAACTTAACATTTTTGGCAATACCCGATTCCATTACTGTTTTTAAATCAATGTTTAATGACTCTATCATATTTGACCTAATGTCATTAAACGCTGAGTATATATTAGGTATTTCAGGAGAAGCATGAAGCGTGCATCATTAGCAAGACTATGGATTTAATGAATCGTTGAATTTAATAAGTCAAAATAGATAAGAGAAAGAGTTGGGGATGGAGTGGAAATTTGAATAACGAGAAGAGATATCGATTAGTTGAAGAGATATCTGATGAAAAACCGTCGACATTGACTTGAATTTTACGCTCAGATATAAAGCTCTAAAAACAGGAAATAATTTGCTCGTCTAAGTCATATACTTTGTTGAATGTTTTGGCTGTAGCAATTAAACAGCACTGAAAGTCTTACTATGATTTTCAAGCGACTCGTTCCAGATATGTTTGACAAAGAAAGTAAATTTCTCGTCGCTCTTTCTTTCGGCGAAAACCGTATTGTCTTCATTAAGTATTTTTGACCACTTAGCAAAGAACCTCATATTATTAAAATTAATGTTTTTCTCAAATATTTTAGCTACAATCGACCAGTTTGATATGGGTTTGTAGTTTGTTGGATCCGTTTTCGTACCTTTCTTTGAAACTGGCTGCACGCTAGCCATTTCCCCAAAAACCTAATATTTCAAATTGTATACGAAAAGCCCTACTAATATAAACAACCGATCTATCGAACTATGTAGCCCGTCGTTGGAACAGCATGCTTGATTGAGGTGGTGAAACGTGCGTTATCGCATTAAACATCTGAAAAGCATTTGATCGAATCAGGCATGCCAACTTCATGTAGACGTAAAGCATATTCAAAATTGTCTCACCGATCAAAACATTTCGGTATCGATAGTTTTTCTTCTGAGTCTAAAAATATTATTACTGGTGTACTCCAAGGCTCAGTTTTATTCCCTACTCTATTTTTAATTTATATCTATATATAAACGACCTGTTGAAAATTATCAGTAATCCGACAAATAGTTTTGCAGATAATATACAGTACATTGCACAAGCCATTCGTTCCCCTATCTTCAAAGGTAAAATGCATGAACAAAAAATCTCGCCCGGAGAAACTTTGTTATATTTGTAAACGAGGACCTTGTAGGAGAAAAGGGCCGAGGACCGAGATAAAGTCGCCGATTAGGGTAAAAAAAATTTAATCAATTCTAATTCCACCAAACTACAGCTATTGATTGTTTTCAGATTAAAGACCGAGGTCCCCAATGATATTTCCATTAGTATGTGTGACGAACAAATAGCCTCCTAAATAGATGTGAAAACATTTCACTCCGTATAAAATACTCCACATTTATAAGTCCTACATTCGTCCATGTATTGAAGGTGTTGTTGAACGCTATTTCAAAATTTTGTGTACGATCGATGTACGGACAAAGAAATCCCTCTGCATTTTGTCACTATGACAGTCAGTGATTTCAACATTTTGACTGTTTGCACTGTTTGCAAACCGATTGACGTGCACGGGGAAAAGAATATGGTTGGGGAATGATGAATGAATGATGTCTATTTCATACGACCACTACTGGTGACGGTATTTATAAAAACAACGAGATCAGCAACAGTGCGATAATCTTGTAGGAAATCAAGATTTGATGTTAAATTTCGATCACCAAGAGTTCGTAAAGCATGCTTTTGAACAAAATCTAAACGAGCCTGGATCAAAATAGATGCACAAAGAAAAAATGGAAAAAGCACTGCTAATATGGATAGAGGACAATGTACAAAAATGGATACCAGTTGATGGAAATACAATCAAGGAAAAAGCATTGAGAATTTCCAAGAATATAAAGGAACTTGAACCATCTACATCCTCTCAAACAAATCATGATAAAAGCTATGTATTTTCTGCAAGTGTGGGTGGTTAACAGGATTTCTCGAAAGGCACGGACTCCATAATATAAAGATCAAATGAGAAATTGGTTATGGAGATCAGAAGGCTGCTAATGAATTTCCACCGAAACATGCCAAAATATTTGCTGATGCTGGGTACAGTCCGTATCAGGTCCTTAATGCGGACGAAAATGGTCTATTTTGGAAAAAAATGCCAAACCGCACATATGTAGCCAAATCTCAAAAGAGTGCTAGTGGTTTTAAGGCAGCAAAGGATCGGGTCACATTTTTATTTTGTAGCAATGCTTCAGGAAACCGCATGCTCAAGCCACTACTTGTTAATCGCGCACTTAAACCTCGATCAATGAAAGGCGTCGACTTTAATAAATTACCAGTTTATTTAATGCCGAATAAAAAAGCATGGGAGACCACTGCCATTTTCACTGAATGGTTCAATAAATGTTTTGTCCCGAAAGTTAGAAGATATATGAACAAAAATGGTCTAAAATTCAAAGTTCTTCTAATTGTGGAAAACGCTCCGGGTCATAAAGAGTTGAAACATCAAAATGTACAGGTGTTGTTCCTATCACCAAATACGACATCCCTAATTCAACCACTTGACCAGGGAATCATCGCTACATTTAAGACTTACTACATCAAGCGTACTTTCCAGTATATTTTGAACAATATAGATAATGATAAAACACAGTAATTGATGCTTGGAAAAAGTTTTCTGTAAATATTGCGTCACACATTTTGAGTTAGCAATATCTGAATTACGACCCTAAACGCATGTTGGAAAGCAATTTGGCCAGAATGGATCAAAAGCAAAAATTATGTGCCTGAAAATATGAACGAGTACTCCTCTATAATAACGTTGGCCATGCAGTCGGTTGATAGAACTTTGATGACTTAACTTTTGATGATATTGAAGAACTCCTAGTTGAGTAAGTTCTAAATGAAGACGAAATAATAGAGGTTGCTTTAGATACTGTTGATTGAGACAGCAGTGATGGTGATCAACCGGTTCCACTAACTGCAACTTTAATTCTAGAAGGTCTTCAACTTACTAATAAATTAGGAAATCATTTCGTCACTAACGATCCTATTGACAGTTTAAACGTAATCTTATTATATATATTATAAGATTATATACAAAGAACTATCCAAAACTAGATCACAACAGCTATAATAACCGAATTTATTGTCAAATCCAGTGCTATTCAGTCTGGAAAAGAAAATTCTGATTTTGTTGAAGATACCACAATGAGAAAATTACACTTGGAACATGATAATGAAATACACAATATTTCGAATGATGATATCGATTTTAAACCAGCGGTACGTAAGCGATCGCGTGTGATATCCGATGATGATAGCGAACAGAGCTATGTTTTCATCACTTTGATTGTTTTTAATTTTTTGTTTATGAATTTATAACGATTTTAATTTATTTTAATCTTTAAGAAGTGGATTATGTACCAATTGTTCCTGAACTTGTGATAATTTGTTTTTATTTTTATTTATTTAGTTTTTGTTTTTTTATGAAATAAACTTTGCTTGCATGCACATAAAAATTTAATTTAGCTTTTATATAGACTATCTAATAGTTTTTTTGTACGAATAATTTTATATTACCCATTTTTTACAGAAATAAAGGATATGGAACCAATCCCCTTTTTTTCTATGTACTGCATGTCTTTTTATGCACGGTTTTTTTTTACACGTCTTTTCATGGAACGTATCTACCGTGTAAAAACAGAATTGGGTGTATATATATATATATTTTTTTTTTTTTTTTTTTTTTTTTTTTTTCCTTTATCTCCATTTAGGAGCATAGGGCGTCTACTAGACTGGACCATCTAACTCTGTTGGGGGCAATCGCTTTCAGTTCACCCCATGTCTTGCCAATTTGTTTTGCTTCAGCTAGCACCGTTTTCTTCCATGTCATGGGTGGTCTTCCAACTCTCCTTTTACCTTGTGGATTCCACTCTAGGGACATCCTTGTTATATCTTCGACTGATTTTCTCAGTGTATGTCCTATCCATCTCCATTTTCTTTGTTTTATCTCGGTCTCAATGTCTAGCTGCTCTGTCTGCCGTAGAAGCTCTTGGTTACTGATGGTGTTTGGCCAGAAGCATTTGATCAGTCTTCTCAGGCATTTGTTCACAAACACCTGTAGTTTATTTGTGATCTTTCTTGTTTGTTTCCACGTTTCACACCCATACAGCAGTACTGACTTGACACATGCATTGAACATTCGTAGCTTTGTCTTTCTTGACAGGACGGATGCATTCCAGATCTTGTGAAGCATATTGAACGTATTTCTGGCTTTGTTAATACGCTGACTGATATCTTCTTCAGTCCCGCCTGTTTTTGCTACAGTACAACCAAGGTACACAAATTTGTCAACTTCGTCCACTTGTGTATTGTTGATGGTAATTGGTGTTATCGTTTTGGTGTTCAATCTCATAGCCTTTGTTTTTCTGATATTAATGTTGAGACCGACTTCATGTGCAAGGGTTGATAGCTTCTGTATTTTCTGCTGCATGTCCGTATGTGTGTGTGTAAGTAGACAGATGTCATCTGCGTAGTCTAGATCATTGAGCCGTCTTGTTGTATTCCATTGGATTCCATTTGGACTTGCATCATCGAGCTTTCTCATGATACTATCTAGTACTATTAGGAATAGTAGTGGGGATAGTACACAGCCTTGTCTCACTCCTCGGTGGTTGTAGTATTCATCACTTTGCTGTCCTTTGTATTGTATTCGGTTTGCAGCATCCCGGTACATTTCTTTGATTAGATCAACTATTTTCTTCGGGATGCCCATTTCACAAAGTGTCTTCCATATCGCGCTCCTGTTGATTGAGTCGAAGGCGCGTTCGAAGTCCACGAAGAGGAGATACAATGGTGAATTCCATTCATTTGATTGCTCAATGATGATACGGATTGTGTTGATATGATCGGTACAGCTTCTTCCTGGTCTAAAGCCGGCTTGTTCATTTCTTAGTTTCATGTTAATTGATGGAGATATTCTTTCGAGAATGATCATTGCAAGTATTTTCATTATTGTGTTGAGCAGAGATATACCTCTCCAATTTTTGCATTCTCTTAGATCACCTTTCTTTGGGATTGTTATGGTTAAACCTTCTTTCCATTTGGTTGGTATTTTACCTTCGTTCCATACATCAGCTAATAGTGGTGTTAGAGCTTCTGCTGTTGTGTTTACATCTGCTTTGAGTAATTCTGCTGATATATTATCTGTACCAGCAGATTTGTTGTTCTTGAGTTTCTGTATGGCATCTCTAACTTCCCGTTCCGTTGGTGGATGGGTGCTAATAGTTTCATTATAGTTGTCATCCGGAGACTGCAAGTTATTTTCTTGTTGGTGGCAGTTGTCTTCGAAGTATTCTTTCCATCTATTTAGCTGTTGTTCATGAGTTGTGAGGGTTTGACCAGATTCATCCTTTATTGGTGGAGTGTTTGTATATTTGTTGGTGACCTTTCTCACGCATTTGTGTAGTGTGCGCATATTTCTATTAGCTGCTGCTGTTTCCGCAGTCTTGAGAATGCTTTCTGTATATCTTCTGCGATCATTCCTTGCCATCCTTTTAACTTGTTTTGCTGTATTTTCATATTTGTTGCGGATCTCGGTTGTGTTCTGGTGACACAACTGCAACTTGAGCTGTCGACGCTCTTCAATTTTCTTCCATGTATCATCGCTAATCCATGGTTTCCGTGATTTGTCTTGGTAGCCTAGCACATCTGTAGCAGTTTTGACGTAAGCTTCTTTAACTTGTTCCCATTTTTCATCAATGCTGGTGGTTTCGTTGTTTAGTAGATTGAGCTGGAGCGACTCTTTGAAGATGTTATTTGTATTTTTGTCGCTCAATCTATTGATGTTAAATTTCCTCTGACATGACTTGTTGTTTTGTTTTACAGCGGCTGGTTTAATTTTGAATGTTGCAATTACCAGTTGATGGTCGCTGTGTATGTCTGCTCCTCGTTTTGCTCTGACGTCTTGTAGTGAGGATAGAAACTTCTTATTCACCAGTACGTGATCAATTTGATTCTTGGTTCTTCCATTTGGTGATGTCCAAGTGTATTTGTGTATGTTCTTGTGTGGGAGCTTGCTGCCTCCTATGAATAGTTGATTTGTGACACAACAATCGATGAGCCTTTCTCCATTATTGTTACGTGTTGATTCTAGTGCATTTTTGCCCATGACTGATTCCATTCCGGTGTTGTCGGTTCCAATTTTGGCATTGAAATCCCCTTGTATTATTTTGATGTCATTTCGGTGTGCACTAGCCAGCGTTGCTTGGAGCTGTTCGTAGAATTCATCTTTTGTCGCATCATCAGCTTCTTCGGTAGGTGCATAGCACTGTATGATCGTTGTGTTTCTAATTTTCGATTGGAATCTTGCTGTTATTATTCTGCTACTGATTGGTTTCCATTCGAGAAGTGCTTTCTTTGCGTTGGGTGTTGTTAATATTGCTACGCCTTGTTCATGTGTGTTGGATTTACCAGAGAACATCATATAGTTTCCTTCAGTTGTTGTTAACTCTCCGCTGTTTTTCCATCTTACTTCACTGAGTCCTAGTATCTCGATGTTATATTCTTTCATTACTTTCTCAACTTGTGCTAGCCGCGATGTTTCTATCAGAGTTCTGACATTCCAGTTTCCTACTCGTGTCCGGGTACGATAGCTAAGGGTCGATATTTTATTATTCCGGTTTGTTTTGCTTTGTATCTTTCTAGTATGCGTTTCTTTAATCATTTGAATTTCGGATTCACCTTTCGGATTAACGGGTGATTGGGCCATCGAATCCTAGCCAGTTTCCAGGGCTGCTGGATAAGGTATACTGGCATACCGTGGGCGAGATATTCCTGCTTCAATGTGATTCAATCGTATTTCCATATTTTTTCTGGTGAAGTTCCCAAGCGGTCACCCGTTTAAGTTCGCACCCTTCCCAGTGTTGCTTAACTTCCTTGTAAGTGATGTTGTTGACTTATCCACTTCTCCATCTCGCCCACATATATATATATATATATATATATATATATATATATATATATATATATATATATATATATATATATATATATATATATATATATATATATATATATATATATATATATATATATATATATATATATATATATATATATATATATATATATATATATATATATATATATATATATATATATTATATATGTATTTTTTGCTATTGGTTTTTCTAACTCCTTTGAAATAGGTATTGGAATTTTTTATTTTTTGTTTTGAATTTTTCTAATTCAATAATGTACAACTCAATCAGGAGGTTTCAGGGGGGTAAAGTAGGAGTCGACCAGGGGGGGTTGAGCCGTGGGTGAATGAAGTGGAAGAGGAAGCGTATGTGGCATGGAAGGAGAAGATGAGTGAGGCGATGAATGTGGTGAAAGGAATAGTGAAAGTGATTATGGATGAGGTGAAACATAAAATTTATTTAGAATTAATGGAGGATATTTATGAAGAGCAGTATGATGAGTTCCTGGATGTGCTGATAGGTGAAATAGTGAATGAGGAGTTGAATGTGGTGAATGAGGAAGCGGATGAGATGGATGTGGTGAATGAGGAAGTGAATGTGGGCTGGCGTGAGAGAAAGAGGATAAAGAAAAATAGGAGCTCTCACTTGAAGAGGAAGGAGAGGAGAAAGAAGGAGAAGGAGAGTCGCTTGGTCGTGGAGCTGGGAGCTTCCTCGACCAAGAGTACTCAAACAGAGGAGCTGGTTGAGGAGGTTCCCATCTCACCGATCACGCGACAGGAAGAGCAGTGGTCTGGTCCACAGGAGGCCCCTGTCCCCCCCTGTATAATTAGTTAAGACTAATTATTTTTAATTTGAAAAAAAAAACCGTTTTGGGGAAGTAGTTTTTTTTGGAATTTTTTTTATACTACCAATGTACATTCTCTTGTACATATTTTTTATGTACATATTTGTTGTACATATTGTACATGTCATTTGTGAATTTTAAAAATAATATTTAATTTTAATTTGAAAAAAACCGTTTTGGGGGTAGTAGAGGGATTGGGTTTTCTACTACCATGTACATATAGTATATATTGTACATATCCTGATTATACAAATTGTAAATATTTTTATTGTACATATTTTTTGTAAGGTACATATGTTTGTAAATATTTTTTTTGGTTTTTGTTGTATTAGGTTTAATTAAAATTCTCTTTCTTAGCGGTAGGCCTAACAAGCCATCCATGGGGCTTCTTCCCTTAACGATGATGACGTTCTTAGATCGCCTATGTTCGAAGAACATTGATTTCTTCTCTTCATTCGGCGAGGAAGTCCTCAGGGACGAGGAGTGGTGTTGCTGTGTTTGTACTTAGGTGCAAACCAGTAGTACCATTCTTTGCTCAGAGGCTTCTTCGGTGTAATGAAGAGACCAATTATACTTTGTTTTCAGGATCAGAGGCTTCACCTCATACAAATTCATACTTTTCCATTTTTCCATTTAGTTTTACAATAAAACAATTTCTCATAGAGTTTAGGATTTGAAGTCTGGTGCTCGGGAGCGTTCTTCAACTTTCGCATTAGGTTTAGGTGTAATTTATTTGTAGATTAAACAAGCACAACTGGGTCAGTAGAAATGGACCTGAGGTCTAATCGTGACAGTTGTGATTGTTTTTATTAGGTTGGGGAGAAGCTGTTCTGTAGAATCTGGTCGTTAGGGGCTTTTCAGATTTAAACAAAATGGATATTGTACCATACTTACTTTTTAAATTGTCTCCAGACGAATCTTGACTTTGGGAATCTCTTATATTATTAAATAAAAATAAAATAAATAAAACAAATTTTTCAAAAAATTAAACAAATAATTTTGATTAAATAAAATAATTTTTTTTAGAATTAAATAATTCTAGGTAGCTAAATAAATAAAATTTTCTTAACTAAGCAAATTACATCAAGATATAAATAAATATTCTTTGTTTTTTTAAAAAAATAAATAAATATTTCGAAGTTAAGACGGTGCATCCGATAAATAAACATTCTTTTGAATATTTTTTATTTTTCAATTTTTTTAAAAAATAAATAAATATTTTTAGGGGTGCTATCGTCAATAAATAATTTTAGGTATATAATTAATTTTGAAATTTCAGCATATCTGAAATTAAATAAATAAATTATATTTTTATATACAATATCTTAGGAATTTTTGTGAAAGGTGAAGCAAAGATTGGGTACGACAGTGAGTGGTCTTTTTTGTTCTTTTACGAAATTTTGTTTTGGCAAAAACTTTTGTGTTTTCGAATTGGGCGTTCGTTGTTTTTTTTCGTTTTTGCGTGTTTCATTATTTTTACATTTACAGCATACTAACTACATTTTTTTGTTGGGAATTGGTTTTGGTATTGTTGGTGTTTGCGAGTTCATAATTTTACGGGTTTTACCATCAAAATGTCAAACCAACTAGACGTTGACCATCCGTTCTATGGTCTGGAACCCACCGAACTACAGGTCGAATGTCTGGTTCGGGGTGTGAACTTCGGGGGGCCGATTGGGCAGAGGAACTGCGAAACCATGTAGATCATGGGTCAGTTCCAATAACAGTGTCTCATGCGAGAGATTTGATAGAGGAATCTCAAATGGTGGTGCAGGCAGCACAACTTATTTTAAATCAAGTACGACGACTTCAGTCACCGATTGATCAGACCTTCTTAGATGGTTTGGCGAATCGAGTGTTACATTACACAGGTAGGATGAATAGGTTGGGTCCTCGCAATGACTTGCAAGAAGCCCGCACCTACGCTATCTCACAATTGTCACGCGCTTGGAATATAATAGGATCGTTGTCAACACGTCCAATTATGCAGAGTAAACCAGGAGTATCATCTGCTCCATCTGCTTCACCTGCTTTTCAACCAGATGAGAGATCCATACCGATCCCAGTACGGCCAATATCGGAAACAATACATAGTCTGAATCGTCCAAACCAGCAACAACAGAGACGGTTAGATCAAGCACCACCGGCTTATTTCCAGCAATCGGGTTTGAGAGCTGAGGACTTTGTAATACCACAATTGGGTCCATCACTCCAATCTGAACACACACACAATAATCCAGCATTAATACAACCGCAATTACAATTAAATTATCCATCAGTACCACAGGTACAACCACTACCAGTATATCCACCTGCTCCACTAACAGCACCACCACCATACAACCAACCTCCTCAGGTATGGCGTGACGCGGCTCCAGCATTAGCACCAGTGGAGTACCGAGGGGTTCGTGGGAACAATTTGAGTCATTATGACTCAAATTCGGTTCCAACCTTCACAGGAGATGGTCACTCTCCTGATGTTCAGGAGTTTGTTCACAGAGTTGAGGCGGCTGCCAGGAGGGACCGTGTGAATTGGGACGACCTTAGGTCTATCGTTCCACGGTACCTCAAGGGGGCTGCCAACCGATACTATTTGAACTTAACTCATGAATATGAGGTGGTGACCTATCCAGTGTTAAGGGAGGGACTCCTACAAACCTTCGGTACGCTCACTGATGATAAGGCGATCTTGCGAGTTCTTCTGAACCGCAAACAAAAGTCAAAGGAGAGCGTGTACGAGTATCTGGTGGAGATTGGTTTGTTAAACCGTCGCTTAGCACGTCCATTTGCTGACCGTGAAATGCTAGAAATTGCTCGGGAGGGACTGAGTGTGGAGCTCAAAAATGCTACACTTGCAGCAACAATACATTCAATGGATGAACTTCGGACTTTATGTCAGAAGTTTGAACGTTTGTGGTCCACACCAGTTCCGACCAGAACATCAAATTTAAGAATTAGCGAGTTACAGCAGATGGATGATTATGAGGTGGAAGTTGAACCAGAACAACATGGATATATTGAAGCGGTGGATTCAACACAGAGACGGATATTGCAGCGACCTGGCATAACATCGGATAACATTCAACCTGGTCCATCAATATCCAGACAACCAATAGTATGTTTCAGATGTGGAGTAAATGGTCATCGAGCTCCTGAGTGCTCTAAGAATAGAATTAAGTTGTATTGTTAAAAAGGTAACAAGCCGGATGTAATTTATGCAAATTGTTCATATTGTCACCCGTCGTTAAACTACCGTCCGAGAGTACATGCTTCGGGGATGGTACCCTCGGTTCAACATCCAATGAGCCCGAAGAAATCGACGAGAGATGTAGGAACGCAGGACGATCGGCAACCACCAACGAAACCCGAATAAAATCATCGAATACATTTAATTTCCCATCATTACATCGAACGTATTTTAGACGTCTTGAACGTAACATCAGATATTGGAGGATGAGGAAATTATTTCGCAAAGCTTGTGTTTCATCTATCCTTTCAGAAACAAAGGATCCTCGGCCGCGACTAACAATTAGGATTTTGGACAAACATATTTCAGGATTATTGGATAGTGGAGCGTCAATCACAATACTTGGAAGAAATTCCTTGGAATTATTGGAATCATCAGGTACAACCTGCCGTAAGTACACTTCGTGTATTCGTACGGCGGATGGTACTGCAAATAAAATTTTGGGTTACATCGAAATTCCAATAACTGTGAATGGCTCCACTAAACCAATGCGGTTCCATATAGTCCCTGGTTTACGAGAAGAGCTCTACCTGGGCATAGATTTCTGGGAGAAATTTGGTATTGTTCCTTCTTTTGTTAGTGAACTGACTCGTACAGAGCCAATAACTTTAAATACACACAACCTCACCACTGATCAGCAACATGAACTGGATATGATCAAGGATTCTTTCCCGTCATTTGAAGTGTCTGGGCTCGGAAAGACCTCTTTGGTTGAACATGTCATCGATGTTGGTGATAGTGCACCTGTTAAACAGAGGCACTATCCCACATCGCCGGCTGTTCAACTAAAGGTTTATACCGAACTCGACTGAATGCTTCAAATGGGCGTGATCGAAGAGAGTAACAGTTCTTGGTGCTCGCCAGTGGTTTTGGTACAAAAAGAATCTGGTAAAAACAGATTATGTATTGATAGCCGTCGTGTCAATTCACTAACTAAAAAGGACGCTTACCCACTTCCCTTGATTGATGGCTTATTAGGTCGTCTAAATAGCACGAAGTACATTTCAAGTATTGATCTCAAAGATGCTTTCTGGCAGATTCCTCTGGCAGAAGCATCTAGAGACAAGACAGCCTTCACAGTGCCTGGTCGTCCATTGTATCAATTCCGGGTTATGCCCTTTGGATTGTGCAATGCTCCCCAGACAATGTGTCGGCTAATGCACAAAGTGATACCACATCAATATCACGAAAATGTCTTTGTTTATTTAGATGATCTATTGGTAGTATCTTCCACGTTCCAGGAACATATGGAATTGCTCTCCAAAGTCTCTTCATTGTTAAGAGCGGCTGGGTTAACAATAAACCTCAAGAAAAGTAAATTTGTTCTGAGAGAGGTGAAATACTTGGGATTTTTGGTTGGTGAAGATGGTCTCCGAACAGACCCTGACAAGGTAAGAGCTGTAGCAGAGTACCCAGCTCCATCTACAGTAAAACAAATACGACGTTTACTAGGAATGGCTGGTTGGTACCAACGTTTCATACCAAACTATGCAAGCGTGGTATCACCAATTACAGATTTATTAAAGAAGAGCTCGGGAAAATTGAAATGGACATTGGAAGCGCAAGCTGCTTTCGAAAATTTAAAACGATTGCTGACTACAGCACCGGTATTAGTAAACCCTGACTATAATAAAGAGTTCTTTATTAGATGCGATGCAAGTCTGACAGGGATAGGTAGTGTGTTGTATCAGGTTGATACTGACGGACAAGAGTGTCCGATAGCCTTCATGTCGAAGAAATTAAATAGAGCTCAAAGGAATTATTCAGTTTCTGAGCTTGAATGTCTTGCGGCAATTCTGAGTGTGAAGAAATTCAGGGGCTATGTTGAAGGTCACCGATTTACAATTGTGACTGATCACTCAAGTCTGAAGTGGCTAATGTCACAGAAAGACTTGAGTGGTCGTCTGGCTAGGTGGAGCCTAAAACTCCAACACATGGATTTTACCATTGTCCACCAAAAAGGTACCCAAAATATAGTCCCTGATGCTCTATCTCGTCTTTATGACGATACACACGAAGAATTGACAGAAGCATTAGTACATCACATTAATGAAATTAAAATCGACAATGAAGGTTATCGGCACAACGAATATACGGATATGATAGCTAAAGTTCAATCATCTCCTAAGGACTTTCCATCAGTTAAAGTCGTGGATGATAAACTATACATACGTATTGAGCCAAGACCTGATGCAATACCCAACGATGTTCCTGTGTGGAAACTCTGGGTACCAAAACCGATGACTTCCAACATGATTCAGAAACATCACGATGATAGTACTGCTGCTCATGGAGGTGTTAAAAAGACTTTAGAATTACTTCGACGTCTTTATTATTGGCCGGGCATGGCGTCACAGGTACACAACTATGTTGTGTCCTGCGACACATGTAAACAAACAAAAGCCACGAATCAGATATTGCGTCCTCCGATGCAATATCAATTCGAAACAGCACGTCCATGGCAGAGAGTCTATATAGATTTTTTGGGACCGTACCCTCGTTCTACACTTGGGAATACGGTGTTATTGATAGTTCTGGATCATGCTACGAAGTTTGTACTACTGAAACCACTTAGAAACGCAACTTCACCGAAGGTGAATGCTTTTCTAAGGAATGAAGTGTTTCTTACATATGGGGTACCAGAGTTTCTACACAGTGACAATGGCAAGCAGTTCACTAGTAGGAACTTTCAAAGTCTTTTGTCAGTTTTCGGCATTAAACACATTAGGACCGGTGTCTATAGTCCTCAAAGTAACGCGTCAGAGCGGGTCAATAGGTCAGTACTAGCAGCAATTCGAGCGTTCATAAAAGGTCAACATACCAAGTGGGACTCACAAATTGGTGAAATCGCATATGCACTGTACAGCAGTACATTCAGCTACCAAGTACTCACCGTACTATCTATTATTTGGTCAACATCCAATATCGGATGGAAATACTTACCAATTGTTGAGATCACTACACCAGCTTGGTGAAGATGCTGGTGAGGAATTAAAACGCTCTGATCATTTGACTCTGCTCAGGAACCGGGTTCAGGAAAATTTAAAAACAGCTTTCAAGAAATCGCAACATCAGTATAACCTGCGATCTAAATTACGGACTTTTCAACCACAACAACGTGTGTTTGTACGGCAACATCATTTGAGTGACGCTACAAAAAAATTCTCGGCAAAATTGGCTCCAAAGTTCTTACCTGCAATGATTAAAACTAAGATTGGAAATGTACTTTATGAGTGCATAGATATGAGCGGTAAGAATCTTGGAGTCCATCACGCGAAAGACATCAGGGAATGATGTCTTACGTTCGGTAGGGTTGTTCCTCTGGCTGATTGTCGTCTCTGGGGTTCACATCTTCAGTGTCATACTCACTGGTTGTGTCGGGGTGTCCATAGTGCTGACGTTCGGATGGATGGTCGGTCTCAATACTCAGTGAAGTTCCTAGGGACCTCATAAGTGTTGGAACCGGTCATCGGTCCTGACGCCAGTGACTGTAGGTTACTCGATCCCAGATACAGATTAGTTGTGGGAAGTAGTTCGGTGGTTTCTGACGTAGAGGGGGGACGACGTTTTTGTGATTTCAAGGGTAAATATCTTGGTTTTTTACCTCATGGTGTAACGTCCGTTATATTCGCTTAATCAATAATAAAACCAATTCATCTTCTTTTTCTAATTCAATAAAAATGTATTTCATTAGTTTCAGTTCATTTTTTACATTAATAATCATTTTAAAATTTTCTAATACTTAACGGCTAGTTAAATTTCGAATATACTGAAAAAATAACCGAACGTTCCAATTCTAACGAACAGATGTCGTTCCTAACTTTTGCTGAATCTCGGTGTTACACGATTTTGATTTTCATTAGAAGATGTCAAACAAAAATCACATTTTTTTTGGTTGAAGAATTCGAGGTTTAAATTTTTCATAAATCAATTCATTCTGTTTTTTCAACTTAACCCAATAAGTTGTTCCGATGTTTTAAGTTTAAAAACATAAATCTAGTTTTTTTATTGTTCAAAGAAAAGAATGAACATGAAGATAAAGTAAAATCTGTGAAAAAAGTTGAGTTTCTTCCAAAGAAGATAATATACAATTATGTATCTTTGCTCAGTAATAAATTGTTAATTAATTAAACTTTGATTGATCTAGTGATAAATCCAAGGCGGATTAGTAAATTCATAGTTATAACATAAATAAACATGTGTTCATAGAACTATATTGAATTTTGGTCATAAATAAATACAAAAAGATTGTTACAACAAAAATTAAAGTCTATATATATACATAATACACGTATTCAAAAATGGCGTTCTATGCAGTGATATTTTACAAGTTTGATTATTTAATTGGAAGATAATGTTCAGAAGAGGTTAAAAAGGGAATCTGACTATTGTATGGAATTGGAAGCATAAGGGCAATCAATAATACTAATCTATTAGCAACGCAGGAAAGCCAGTGGAACAATTATAAATACGGCTGAATTGGACGAGACCTTTTTTTCTGGAGAATTCGATGATCAACCGAATATATGCAAGTTCTTTTTTTTAATTATTATAATAATTTCTTTATATAACTATATATACATTACTTTGATAGTGCTCCTTTTTTGAGAAAATGTTAGGGATATAAATTCATTTACTTTTAAGAGATTCGTAGAGTCAGGTTTCGTGTGGGATAATATCAATATTCCGTAGTGTATTCATGTATTGTGCATTATATCATATGTAAAAAGTCCAAATTAGATTCACAAGAGTGAATAACAAAACTTGTGGTTAATAATTTCGAAACACTAAGACCAATCCCAATTTTCGGTAAAGAAATAATTAGTAAACAAGACATAGAAAAGGTTATAAGAACAGACCATCTGAATCAAAATGAAAAGATTGCTCTAATAGATAAACTATATAAAAACCAAATGATAATGTTAAAACAAAACGAAAAATTATCAGCGACAACTGTTATCAAGCATAAAATCAATACGAGAGACGAAACGCCCGTATACACTAAGACTTACAGATACCCTCACCATTTTAAAAAAGATGTTGAAGACCAAGTACAAGACATGTTAGATAGTGGCATAATCCGTCATTCAAGCAGTCCATATTCGGCTCCGATATGGGTTGTTAACAAAAAACAAGACAATTCAGGAATACGCAAGGTTCGGGTAGTCATTGATTATAGAAAATTAAATGAAAAAACAATCGACGACAAATTCCCCATACCTCAAATAGAGGAAATTTTGGACAATTTAGGCAAATCAGTATACTTCACAACGTTAGACTTGAAATCAGGCTTTCATCAGATTCCAATGGATTTAAAGTCACAAGAGAAAACCGCTTTCTCGACAGACAAAGGCCATTTCGAATTTTGCAGGATGCCATTTGGCCTGAAAAACGGCCCAGCTACATTTCAACGCGCAATGAATCATGTGCTCCAAGGTCTGATAGGTAAAATTTGTCACGTTTACCTTAATGATATTGTCATAGTTGGCGAAAACCTTCAAAACCACCTGAACAATCTAGACACTGTGTTCAAAAGACTTTCAGAATTTAATTTTAAAATACAATTAGATAAATGCGAATTCTTAAAAAGAGAGACTGAATTTTTGGGACATGTAATCACTCAAGATGGAGTTAGAACTAATAGAGACAAAGTGCTAAAGACCCTTGCTAAAGAATCAAAAAGAAATAAAACAATTTTTAGGACTTTCAGGATATTATCGTAGATTTATAAAAGACTATTCCAAAATTTCTAAGAACATGACCAAATATCTGAAAAAAGATGTCGCATTAGATCTGATAGACCCAAAATATAAAAATGCTTTTGAAACATTGAAGAAAACGATAGCAACGGATCAAATACTCGCATATCCAGATTTTACGATTCCTTTTATTCTTACAACGGACGCTTCAGACTTCGCATTAGGCGCAGTTCTATCCCAAATTCAAAACGGCAGTGAAAGACCAATTGCGTTTGCATCACGCACACTTAACTCAACCGAACAAAATACGCTACAAACGAAAAAGAAGCCTTAGCTATAATATGGGCAGTGAAAAAGTATCAACCATACTTACACGGTAGTAAATTCACTTTAGTTACCGATCATAAGCCACTTACGTTTATAAAATCTTCAGAAAAGAATTCTAAGATCCTACGTTGGAGATTAGAACTGGAAAACTACGATTATGACGTAATTTATAGAGAAGGAACGTCAAATGTCGTAGCAGATGCTCTAAGTAGAATGCCGACCGAAAGTAATATAAAAGAATTGAACACAAATGAGTTCACAAACAATAATACTTCACGTATCAGAACGACCACTTCCAATTCATCCGATGATCTTGAAACAATTCATTCGGCAGATACATCAGATGATCACTTTATCCATTTCGCTGAAAGACCTATAGAAATCAGCTCATTTTCAAAATTTCAAATATAGATGTTATCATTTCGGAAGATATCTTCCCACATTTTAAAAGAATCATAATTTCAAAGAAATCATTTGAAAAAAACGACATTACAGAATTCTTAAAGAACCATCATAACGGGAAACAATCAGCAATTATGGCTCCTGAGTGTTTATACGATAAAATTCAAACATCTTTCAGAAGAAACTTTTGTCAAAACGGTCATTTTGTATTTGTGACAAAAATTGTCGAAGATGTCACGAACGAATACAGACAGAATATTCTAATTTCTAAAGAACACGAACGTGCACACAGAGGCACTAACGAGGTCGAAAGTCAATTGAGGCGATCATACTTCTTTCCACGTATGGGAAACAAAATCAGAATTCATATTAATGCATGTAACATATGTAACATACATAAATATGATCGTAAACCTTATAATATTAAAATATCATCAAGGCCAATCACAAAGAAGCCGCTTGAAAGATTACATATTGACATTTTCATTATAAATAGAAACAACTTTCTTTTAATTGTTGACTCATTTTCCAAACACCTAAAGATGATGTCAATAGAAACCAAAAACATAACAGATGTAACCAACGCTCTTAACAGATATTGCACCCTTTTCGGAATACCAAACAGTATTGTATGCGATCCTGAGACAACCTTTCAATCTTCCCAAATTAAAGAATTTCTAAGTAATTTAAATATTAGAATTGAAGACGCTTCGTCTTCAGAGTCCAATGGACAAATTGAAAAGACACATTCTACAGTGATCGAGATATTTAATACAAACAAACACAAAACATCAAGCCCAAACACTTCAAGTGCCATCGAATTGGCAGTTGCTCTTTATAATAACAGCGTACATTCAGCCACTGGTTACACACCTAATGAAGTTATATTTAACCAAAATAACTCCATTGACCCGACAGAAATTCAAACAAGAGCTAACGAAATATTCCAAACAGTTAGTGAAAACTTAAATAAGGCTTCATTGAGAATGCAAAAACAAAATGGTAAAAAAGAACAACCTCCTGATCTCGCAGAAGGCCAAATTGTTTATTTTAAGCCGAATATTAGAACAAAGGCTCAACCAAGGGGTATTGAAACGAAAGTAAATAATGTTAAACCCATAACATTTTATACAAATCGGCACATAAAACGAAACAAGAATAAAATTAAACGCTTAAAAAAGATTCACTAACTCATATTTCTTATCATTTCAGATACACTTGGATTTATTTTCAGTTGTTTTAAAAAAAATAAAAATAAAATTGTATTTGTTTTAAATAAATAGTAAATGTTTTTTTTGATTACATTAATTTCCTTTAAAATTTTTTTTAAAAAACAAAAATCTAATATAAGCCTAATACTTTAACTTTTAGATTTAAAATATTAATTATTAAAAATTTAAAAAAAAAAAGAAAAAACCATTACTTTATCTATTATTAAAGTCTTATTCAATTCAAATTTTTATTATAGATTTTTTTAATTACAATTACTAATAAATAATGTTAAGTATTGCAAAAATTTTAATATTAGGCATAATTTTTCAAATAATTCATTGTCAGAAATTAGAAATAAAAAATTTAAATGAAGACCCTATTTTAATAGTTAAAACTAATAATTGCAAAATTCAAGTGGGCAATATTAAAATTGTACACCCAATAAATTTAAAAAATTTAGAAATTACCGTAGAATCAATAAATAAATTTATATTAAATAAAATAGATAATAAAAACGATAAATTTGATTTATATAATATTGTAAAACAAAAGTGCAAGCAACTATGCAACAACTTAGTTCAAATCAAACCCATAAGTCGCAATAGACAAAAGCGTTGGGATGCTCTAGGATCAGCATGGAAATGGCTGGCAGGTAGTCCAGATGCAGTAGACCTGCGAATGCTCAAAAGTAAAATTAACGAGCTTACAGACGAAAACAACCAGCAAGTTCAAATAAATAAGCAGATTGACGAAAGGATTCGAATGATTACGGATACAATAAACAAAGCCGTAACAACTACCAACACAGCTAATAAAATTATTATTAGTGAAGTAGAGATGATAACAGCCATCATCAACATTGAAACCGTTAACTCAATACTGGAAGACATTCAAGATGCCATCATAAGGACGAAAATCGGTCTGGCAAGCAACAAAGTTTTGACAATAAAAGAATTGACGATAATTAAAAACCTAATGACAAGTCAAGGAATTAACATAACCTTGCCTGAAGAAGCTTTACAATATGTTGTATCAAAAATAGCCATCAACGAAGAAACTCTTCTGTGTATTCTTGAAGTACCGAAGCTGGAAGATGAGCATAATCAGCAATGATTACACCACTAACAGTTAAAGATACGATAATAAAAGGATACCCACAACACGTTATAAAAACAAAACAAAAATTGTTTACCACCACAAATCCAAATAGTTTTGTTCAAAAGTATTCAGAAATAAAAGAATTTGAGGATGAATGTCTTAAACCACTCATAATGGGAACGAAAAGTACTTGCAACGTTACTTTAAACTCAGAGACAAGAATATATTTCATCACGGAAGACAAACTTTTAATTGATAACGCAAAAGAAGAAGTTCCTTCATCAGATTGTCGACCACATAACCTCACACTAGCTGGCAATTTTCTGATAACATTTTGGAACTGCACGTTAATAATCAAAGATAAGAAGTTCCAATCGTTTGAAATCAGAAGTGAGGCAGAAGAGATACAAGGTGCACTACATAACTTGGAACTAACACGAAAGTTTATCAAAGCAGTTGATATTGATTTAATTGAACAACAAAACATACAAAACAGAAAACAGATAGCACATATGAACATACAACAAGAATATCATCAATTCTGGATATGGTCACTATCAGGCGGTGTTTCTTTATCAACAATTGGATTAATTGCACTATTTGTCTACATCAATGTTCGTCAACATTTAGTTAAAAGAAAGACAATCAACAACCTAAAGATAGAAGTTGCAGATAGAGATCAAGATACCAATTTTTCAAACTTACTTGTAAAATTGGGTATTAAATCAAAGGACGAGGACGCCCTTTCTATACCCCCGGGAGGAGTTACATTCCCATAAATCCAACAAGTGATGACAACTCACATTCCAATCATGCACACGCAAGGTGTCAAATGAACTTATGTCTGGAAACACATAAAATGCATAGTTGCACTTTCGATAAACATTAAATGTAATAATTTAGATTTTATTAGTTAGTTATATTTTTATACTCATTATGTTTAGATCTAAGATTGATGTAAAATAAAATTAATTAAAATTAATTTTTTTTATGTTTCAATTTTCCCTAAACATATAATTATATATATATATATATATATATATATATATATATATATATATATATATATATATATATATATATATATATATATATATATATATATATATATATATATATATATATATATATATATATATATATATATATATATATATATATTTATATATATATATATATATATATATATATATATATATATATATATATATATATATATATATATATATATATATGTATATATATATATATATATATATTTATATATATATATATATATATATATATATATATATATATATATATATATATATATATATATATATATATATATATATATATATATATATATATATATATATATATATATATATATATATATATATATATTATATATATATATATATATATATATATATATATATATATATATATATATATATATATATATATATATATATATATATATATATATATATATATATTTTTTTTTTTTTTTAATAAAAAGTTTTGTGTAGTAGGAATTACAAAATGTGTCACAACAACACCTAGATACCTTTTAAGACCCAGGTCCCACAACATCATGCGTCTTGAGGTATAGGTGGACGCTTTTTTTAAATCTTTGTGGATTGAAGGCACTCGAGACTATTGATTCGGGCAAAGCATTCCATTTGTACGATGTACGCACAAAGAAATCCCTTTGCGTTCTATTACTATGACAGTGTGAAATCTCGACAGTCCGACCGCCCGCACAAACCGATTGACGAGTAAAACGGGGAAAAACATAAGTCTGAGGCATTAAGGACCTGATTTCATCCGAACAATGCTGGTGACGATATTTATAACAAACAACGAGATCAGCAACAGTGCGACGATGTTGTAGGGAATCAAGATCTGGTGTTAAATTTCGATTACCAACGATTCGTATAGCACGCTTTTGAACTCAGTTTAAAAGAGCTAGGATAGTAACAGATGCAGCGCCCCAAACTTGACAACAATACTCAATACAGAGACGAATATAGGACTTATAAATGTGGAGTAATTGATGCGAAGTAAAATATTTTTTACATCTATTGAGGAGGCCGAGTTTTCTTGACGCGCTCTTTGCCATGGCCATTATATGATCGGTCCAGAGTTAGCCATTGGATATTGTGATTTTCAATAAACATTCGTTTATTTCAACATTCGTTTATAACATTCGCTTTCACATTCGTCTATTTGGTTGTCACACATATTAATTGAAATATCGTTGGGAAACTCGGTCTTTGATCCGGAAACGATCAATAGCTGTGTTTTGGTGGAATTACAATTGACCAAATTTTTGTCACCCCAATCGGCTACTTTTTTTAGGTCCTCGTTTACATTTATGGCAGCGTCTCTCCGCGCGGGATTTATTCGTTCATGCATTTTACCCTTTGAAGATAGGGACGAATGACTTGTGCAATGTACTATCATCTGCAAAACTATTTATTGGGTTACTGGTGATTTGCAACAGTTCGTTGATATAAATTAAAATAAAGTGGGAGATAAAACTGAGCCTTGGGATACACCAGCAGTTATTAATTTAGACTCAGAAGAAAAGCCATCTATAGATACCGAGATGTATCGGTTAGACAGAAAATTTTGAATCAACTTCACGACTGCGGGATGAAAACCGCACGCAACGAGCTTGTTGATCAAGTTGGCATGCCAAATTCGATCAAATGCTTTTGAGATGTCTAATGCGATTCTGTATGTTTCACCGCCTTTCTCAAGTATGCTATTCCAAAGATGTGCTACATAGTTCAATAGATCGGTTGTTGATCTTTTGTTTCTAAAACCGTATTGGCTGTCAGATATCAAATGGTTGACCTCCAAAAATTTGGATGTGTGTGAATTAATATATTGCTCGTATATTTTAGACAGTACTGGGAGTAAGGCTATTGGTCTATAATTTGAAATATCACATTTCGTTCCTTTTTTTGGGACAGGCTGGATATTGGCCAACTTCCAGCAGGATGGAAAAATACCAGATTTATAGGATTTATAGAATACTTTGGTGAGAGTTGGTGCAAGTTCTTTTGAAAATGTTTTTAGAATAACAGGAGGAATATTGTCCAGACCAGAGGCTTTGTTGTTGTTTAACCCCCTTAAAAGTTTTTCGACAATTTTGGGTTTGAAGTGTAATTGTTTCATATCAACTCCTGAAGACTGGATTTGGGGTATTTCTTTAGGAGTTTCTAAAACTGTTGAATTTGAAGCAAAACGTTCCGTGAACAATGTAGCTTTCCTTGCAGGGTCAGTAATGATTGCGTCACCATCAATGATAGGAGGGATAGAAGATTTAGTACCACAATTTAAAGAATTGATGGCACTGTAAAAACTATTGTCAGAAATTGACATACTCGAAAGTTTTGCCGCTTTCGCTCTGTCAATCTCTGCTTTTTCGTTTTCAATTATCGGGTTTGATATTTTATTAGCCTTTAAATATTGGGATCGATTAACAGAGTTCTTTTTATGAATCCAAATATTAAATAACCTACGTTTGTTTCTAAGAGCCAATTTGGCTGCTTTCGAAAACAAATATTTTTGTTGGGGTTTCATTATTGAAAAGGGAACGAATTTGTTAATACCGAATAGAATGGTTATATAAAAGTTTTGAGCACAAACATTTACATCGTCAGTATAAAAACAATGACGATCAAAAGGGAAACCTTGAAAAAAACTTCGGAGACCATTGGTGTCCATTTTTGAAAAGTGAAATATTTTACGGGGTTTGGGAACTCTAGTTTGTAACAAATCAGTTTTGATAATTGATGTGATTAGATAATGGTCAGAATTTCTAATACTGCCCTTATCGACATCGACACTTGTAATATCTGGCATAGATGTGAGATAAAGGTCTAAGAGAAAACTGTTATCACCGCCATTACGAGTAGTGAAAGTTGGGCTTTTTACAATCTGCGTCATGTCGTGCGATGCAGCAAATATTTCTGCCTGCCTTCCATTGTTGTCGTCGTCGGTCGTTTTGGAGAATTCTAACCAAGATTTGTTGTGGACGTTGAAGTCACCGGTAACGATAACCTCACAATTTGGAAATTGTGCTCTGATTTCGTCGACAACATTAGTCAAGAGATTAAAAAAATTGGGATTATGTTTGTTTGGGGACCGGTATAGAGCTATTGTGAAAAAAGAAATTTCAGATAGACAAACCTTTAATACTACTGTGCTGTAGCCATCACCATGTACTTCATCAAGCCTATATTTGGGGTTTAGTGTTACGTTATAAGGATAGTTTTCAGAAACTTGTGTTTCTGTAAGAAAAAGAATATGCGGTTGATCGTGCTCGAGATGATGTTGCACGGCGTCACGGTTGGCATTCAATCCACAAATATTTTGGATGTGTTTTAAATTTTTTGTCAAATGTAATAGTCATTTGATCAAAATATAATTTGTTTTAAAAAATGGGTAACTAAACAATAAATCCTATCATATAATAAAATATGACATAGGCCAATATTTCATGATAGGATGTATAAGATATAATAAACAGGTGAAAACAAAATTTTTAAAAAGTTTAAAAGGTTACTAACATATTTATCCATATTGTTCCCACGAGTTAAGACGCAATAAAGGTCACCAGCAGGCCTTCGTCTATACTTGTTAGAAGTCTATATACAACTGGAGGCGACAGGTACCCAGAGGTTAATACTTTTCATGGTTTGACCCTACATGAGTCCTCTCTAGTGTGTACCAACTAGTGGTGCTAATAAGGGAGCACCTTCCCGCAACCCGGACGGGTAAGCCAAGGTCCACGGTTTGTAATAGCAGGCTAGAGCCCACTATAGCTCAGGTACCTCGGGTGCGCCAAGTCCCGTATCATGGTCTAATCAGTCCAGTGACCCCTGAGGGAGAAGAATAAAATTAAAAATTTAATTTTTTTCTAAATGTTAATAATATTCCAAAAATATTTAAAAATTCAAAAATTTAAACTTTTTCCAAAATTCTAAAAATATTAAAAACATTATAATATTATCAAAAATTGAAACTTTTTCCAAAATTATAATAAAATCAAATATTTAAAATTTTTCAAGATTCTAAAAATATTCCAAAAATTCTTACAAAATCAAAAATTTAAACTTTTTTCAAAATTCTAAAGATATATATAAAATTCAAAAATTTTTTTTTTTGAAATTCTAAAAATGTTCCAAAAATTAGAATAAAATCAAATATTTGAACTTTTTCTAAATTCTAATAACATTCCAAAAATTCTTAAAAATTCAAAAATTCAAACTTTTTCCAAAATTCTAAAAATATTGCAAAAATTATAACAAAATCAAAAATTGAAACTTTTTGCAAAATTATAAAAATTATAATAAAATCAAAATTTAAAATTTTTCAATATTCTAAAAATATTCCAAAAATTCTTACAAAATCAAAAATTGAAACTTTTCCAAAATTCCAAAAATATTTCCAAAACTATAACAAATTCACAAATTTCCATGTTCAATTATATTTACATAAACAAACAGCTAAATTTTTTTTTCAAAAAATTATCTAAAAAACTAAATGAAATAATTTTTTGACACACTTGAAAACATTTTTTGACAAGCTTATAATGCCATAATTCTCAATAATAATAATAAAATTTCATGTCAAACAAATAATTGATTTTTTTTTCAAAAAAGTGGGTGAAAAAGTAAATAAAAATCTTTCTTTTAACACATTTGACATCATTTGTTTGACAAACTTATAATGCGATAGTTGTCTATAATAATAATAAAATTTCAAGTCATACAAGTTATTAATTTTATTTTTTCCAAGAAATTGGGTAAAAAAATAAATAAAAATCTTTCTTTTGATACACTTGACAACATTTTTTTGACAAACATATAATGCAATAATCTATATTTTGGTCTCACATACCAATCCCACCAAAAAAACAATTCGGAAGGAAGAAGCGAAGAAAACAGAGACATTGATGAAGCCGAAGTTCATAATGATAATAATGATGCCAGTAATGACCGATTCAACGGTAAGGATACTGTTAACTCGTCGATAAATGTTGCGGAAGAAGTTGACTCTTCTTTTATTAAAAAAAAAATTAAAAAAAAAATTAAAAAAAATATTCAAACTAGATAGCTAACTTAGATATAACGAAAACGACCGGCACTCTCACGGTCGCATTTGATGAGGTAGATCAAAAAAATTTCTGTACATGTGTGTTCTATTAATATCTTGGACAACTTCGTGAATCAGCAAAATCCGACATGTGGTTAAGAAACCAGAGCTTTTTTCTAAAAATAATTGATTTTTTTAAACCGTTATAACGGCCGTTTGGAAACGAATATTTTAAAAAAATTAACAAATTTAGAATTTTTGAAATCTTTTTTATCAATATACTCTAAAAATAGAATTTTGCAGTTAGAGGTTCCTGAGTGAACGGCTCCAACAAAAAAGTTTGCTAAAACAAATTTTTTTTTAAACAACCGGCACTCTCACGGTCGCATTTGTAAGGCCAGATCAAAAATCTTTTAAATTTAAAATCTTTAAATTGTGTTTTATAAATTTCTTGGACAAGTTCGTAAATCAGCCACATCGAACACATGGTTAAGAAACTAGAGGCTTTATACTAGAAAAAAGTCTGTTTTTTAGTTCCGTTATAAAGGTCGTTTGAATTCTAAAATTTTTAAAAACTTCATAAATTTAGAATCTTTGAAATCTTTTTTATCAATTTCTTTCAAAAAATAGACCTCTGCAGTTGGAAGATTCTGAGTGAGCGGCTCCAACAAAAAAGCTTGTAAAACACAAAATGCGTTTAAAACAACCGGCACTCTCACGGTCGCATTTGTGGAGCCAGATCAAAAAACCTTTTTTAAAAATGTGTGTTTTATAAATATCTTGGAGAAGTTCGTAAATCAGCTAAATCCAACACATGGTTATGAAATTAGAGGTTTTATATTAGAATAAAATGGGTTTTTTAAATCCGTTATAACGGCCGTTTGGATACTAATATTTTTAAAAACTTCATAAATTTAGAATCTGTGGAAACATTTTAATCCGTTTCTCATAAACATTAACCTCTGAAGTAGAGATTTTTGACTCGTCGGCTTCAACAAAAAAGTTTTGGATTTCGCCATCATTGAAAATTAAATTTTTTGAAAAATTGAAACTGATAAATTTCATGTAAAATAAGCAAAAACTGTTCATTGTAATTTGTTTTATGAATCCTAACTAATAAGACATATAATCAAATGCCTTTTACTCGAAAACAAAAAATAACGCTTTTCTGTAATTTTAGCATGTTTTGGGTTAATAATAAATCTGTAAAACATAAGAAAATGAAAGAAAAAAGGGTCCTTTTTGAAATTGCCATGCTTGAAAAATTAAAATTACAAAAAATCCTCTTAAAATATAAATATAGTATAAATACAAAATATTTGTTATCAGTGTAGCATTTTTATAAAGCCTCACCAAGTAAGTACCTTTAAAACAAAAATAACTTATTAAAATCGGTTAACCCGCTCTTCGAGCATAGTTTAGCTTTAATCTGATTTTGTCACTAAATTTCTTTACAAATTTGAACCCACCCTGTGTCATAACTGATGAAAAAATAAAAACTTGTATTAATTTTTTTTTATGTCAACGACCGTTAGGTTCACATCATCGGCGTTTGATTTTCCATCTACATACAGTAAAAGCCCGATTTTCCGGCTTTCAGTTAACCGAATATTCAGTTAACCGGAATTTTGAATTTTTATCTCTTTCACAAAAAATCTGTTTTTTTTGTTTGCGAATTCACCAGAAATATATTTTTTGTAACACATGCGTAAAAAATATTCAATTTTGTGCTAGAATAAAATACAAGAAAAAACTACTTTTGCGCACATATGACCACAAAATATTTTGTAAGCCTGGACCGTAATGCCGCCTGCATGTGAGATTTGTAGTTAAATCTATCCTAAACATAATATTTTTATAGTACTAAAATATCAAAATAATAATTTAATTAACTTACCATATCAAAACCCCCGATATACAAGCCATCTTCATTTTTTAGCACAAAAAAAATCGTGAACTTGTAGCGCCATTTTGAAATTAAAACGCAATATAAAAAAAATTCCAAAATTCGCCTTAACGCCAATAACTCCATCTAGAAAAATAAAACTCCATATATAAAAAAATTCAAAAAATTTAATCAAAAACACTAATCAAATTTTTTGCATATGGCAATGTTCATTGTTTTTTTAAGATGGCGTGAATGAATAGGGCTTGTAGAATATCGGAGGTTTTGACCATATAGTAAAAACAACTTAAACACAACCCAAAATCATTTGAATTGCAAGAAAAAACAATTATTTTGGGTTTTCAAAAAAACCAGTTGTCAAAATTGTAAACAGTTACTTGGATTACTATTTTTTTTTTTTTTTTTTTTTAATAAAATGTGTTGTGTAATAGGGTTTAGAATATGTGTCACAACAACACATAAATACCTTTTAAGACCTAGGTCTAGACCTGGGTCCCACAACAACTGGCGTTCTGAGGTGTAGATTAACGCTTTTTTTAAACATCTGTGGGTTGAAGCCACCTGAGACTAAGTGTTCCGGCAAACTATTCCATTTGTACGCAGTTCGGACAAAGAAGTCTCTCTGCGATCTGCCAGTATGACAGCGCGGGATCTTTACCGTTTCACTGGTTGCGGCAGCCGATTGCCGAGTGGAACGGGGGTAAAAATAAGTTTGAGGCATGATGCCGCTGATTTCATCTGAGCACTGCTGATGACGATATTTGTAAAAAACAACGAGGTCAGCAACAGTGCGACGATGTTGTAGGGAATCAAGTTGTGATGTCAAAGTTCGATCACCTACAATTCGTATAGCTCGCTTTTGAACAGAGTCCAAGAGGGCCAAGATGGAAACAGAGGCAGCACCCCAAACTTGACAGCAGTACTCCATACAGGGACGAATATAGGACTTATAAACATGGAGCAATTGGTATGGAGTGAAAAATTTTTTGCATCTATTTAGGAGGCCGAGTTTTTTAGACGCGCTTTTTGCCATCGCCATTACATGATCGTTCCAGAGTAGGTCATTTGAAACTGTGACACCCAATAAACGAATGTTTTTACATTCACCTATTGGTTCATCACACATACTAAATAAAATATCTTTGGGGAACTCGGTCTTTAATCTGGAAACAATCAACAGCTGTGTTTTGGTGGAGTTGAAATTGACAAGGTTTTGGTCACCCCAGTCGGCGACTTTATTCAGGTCTTTGTTCACGTTTATGGCAGCGTCTCTCCGGGCAGGATTAATTCGTTCGTGCATTTTACCTTTTGAAGGAAGGGGCTCGAACGACTTGTGCAGAGTACTATCATCTGCAAAACTATTTATTGGGTTGCTGGTGATTTTCAACAATTCGTTGATATAAATCAAAAATAGGGTTGGGGACAATACTGAGCCTTGAGGTACACCAGCGTTAATTAGTTTAGACTCAGAAGAATATCCGTCTAAGGTTACCGAAATGTATCGGTCGGATAGAAAATTTTGAATCAGCTTCACAACATTGGGATGAAAACCGTACGCTTTTTAAAAATCCGTAGTTGGATTGTTATGTTTATTTTTCCAGTTTAGGACAATTTAACAGCAAGCTAGTATAATCTACAATTATTACAACGAAGATGGCGCACTTTAATTATTTAAATATCTTAAAATAGTTTATAACTTTGTTAAATAAATGATTAAATGAACAATTAAATAAATAATTAAAAATTTTTCACTTGTTAAAAAAAATAGTGTGTATTACTAGTGCGAATCCGATTTCCAAACGCGAGTGATTGCAGCAGGAGCTTAGCGACTAGCTCTTGTTTGAAAACGCAATCGCACTAGCAATACAATCTACTATTGCTTTAACTTTTGAATTATTTAAAATTTTAAAATATTCTTATTATTTATTTAATTTCCTTAATTTTGTATTTATATAAAATATTATTTGCAATCAATATTATAAACAACTTTGGTGGCAATAAAATTTAATTAAAATATTAACTTGAAATACATATACGAAAATCAGTTTCTATTATTTTATTTGAAAATATATTGACGAGAATCCTAACAAAATAATTATATGAAGTAAAACATGAAATCGTCCTAAAATTTCATTTAAATTCAATTATCCGGAATTTTCGATTATCCGCCATGCTTCAATCCCCGAGCATTCCGGATAACTGGGCTTTTACTGATATAAACTCACGCACAAGAGAAGCAAATGTTTTGTTTATAAACCAAACTAATGATGCGTTAGTCTGTTTCTATATGACACACAAATTGTATTATAAGTTACTTATTAATTATTATTACTTAGGTTTTAAATTCATATGACCTTGAATTTTAAATTTTAAATTTTTAATTTTTAAAGTTAATAATAAATAATAGCTTATTGTTTTGTTTTAACAATTGTTTTATTAACAATCTACAAATTGTTTCCATAACTTCAAAGACATTAATTAATAACACTCTATAGAAAAGATTGTAATACGACTAATGAATGATGCCTCATGTTTTTTAAAGCAATGCCGAACAAAATTGACCGACATTATTTATATAATCATATTTTGTGTCTACATTTTTCCTCTAGCAAGTGTAATTTTATCACTCAGTAAAATTAAATATTTTTAATCCAATACATAAAAACATCAGCATCAGTATTAATTTGGTAACAGTTTATTGAGTTGTGTTTAAATAAATAATAAAAAAAAATGTTATCAATTTTACCTTCAGCAATCTTATCGATTGTAATTACAATTGTTGTGTTTGTGTATTTTTATGTAACAAAATCATTAAGGTATTGGTTGGATCGTGGTATTCCGCATATACCTGGCAAATTTTTTTTCGGACATTTGTATGGAATTGGAACAAAAACAACTATAACAGATCGTATATCTGAACACTATCAACTATTTAAAAACAAAAGTGATTATTTTGGAATGTATTTTATAACACGACCTGCGTTTATCATAACCAATTTAGATTTGATCAAAAATGTTCTTATCAGAGACTTCAACAATTTTCACGATCGTGGTCTTTATGTAAATGAGGAAGGAGATCCACTTTCTGCTCACTTGGTTGCAATGAGTGGTGTTAAATGGCGCAACATGAGAAATAAATTAAGTCCAACATTTACATCAGGAAGAATAAAATATATGTTCTCAACCGTTGCCGATAAAAGTGATGACCTAAATTCATTAATGGATGAACTCATTGCGAAAAATTCTCCAATAGAATTAAAACGGCTCTGTGTTCGTTATACTGCTGACGTTTTATCATCTGCAGCTTTTGGAATTGAAGCAGGAGCGCTTGCCAACGAAAATACAGAAATATTAAAAATTGCTCAAATGATGTTTGAGCCATCGCCATTTCTTAGTTTCAAAGTGTTTTTTCTCAATTCATTTCAGAAGTTTTCTAAATTTTTAAATTTGTGTTTTTTTCCAAAAGTTGTGAACGATTTCTTTATGAGTATAATTAGTCAAACAGTTGAGAACCGAGAAAAAAATAATATTCAACGAAATGACTTTATCAACATATTGATACAAATTAAGAACTTGGGTCGCACTGAATCGATAGACTCATATGAAGGAAAAGAAGTTGGAAAAATTACCTTCAAGGAATTGGTTGCTCAATGTTTTATATTTTTCTTCGCTGGTTATGATACTTCATCAACAGTTATGAGCTTTTGTCTTTTCGAGTTATCAAGAAATCAGGATGTGCAAAAAAAGGCAAGAGAGGAAATACTAAGGGTCCTCCTTGATCATGGAGGAAAACTAACTTACGAAGCAGTGATGTCAATGACATATCTAGATCAGTGCTTAAATGGTTTAAAACAAACTTTGATCAGCTTTCATAAAAGGTAACAATTTTTTTATTTTACAGAGGCAATGCGGGAATTTCCCCCAGCAAATTCATTGGTTAGGTCTACAGCAGAAGATTATAAAATTCCCAACACAAATCATGTGATAGAAAAAGGAATGCAAGTGTTTATACCAGTATATGCAATACATAATGATGCAGATATATTCCCCAATCCTGAAATATTTGATCTAGAGCGGTTTAATCCTGAAAATGTCAAATCTCGTCATCCATTTTCGTTTTTACCGTTTGGAGATGGTCCCCTGCATTGGTATGCGATTTGCTCAAGTTCAAGTTAAAGTCGGACTAGCAAGTTTGCTGTCAAAATTTAGATTTACTCTTAATGAGAAAACACAAATACCGTACAAGTTGGATCCGGCTAATTTTAATGTGGCAGTTTTAGGCGGACTTTGGGTTGATGCACAAAGATTATAAAAATAGTTTAAATAATAAAGCTTAATAAAATAAAATATATTATGTGTGACAAAATTAAAAATTATATTTATTTGAATGAATATGTGCTAGCGTTGTGAACTTCATACAAAATAATTATTTTCTTAGGCCAGGGTATTAAATTTTAAAAGTGAATTGTGATTACAATTCCCAAGCAGCATATAAATAAATGTGAAATGATTTTATTGTACAACAATAATAAAATGATACTAGTATCTCCGACTATGCAATTTTAATCCATTTGCCAACCATTGTTTTTTGTACTTCATATCGATAGATCGTTTTGATTGGTTGTTTCTCAAATATTATGCAATAAATCTGATTAAATTTACTTTGGTCAAACAGAACGATCTATCGATATATGATATAAAGAACATATAGCACATATTATTAAAACAATAATTAAAACAGGCCACTTCAATGTTAATTTAACATTTTTAAAACAAATCAACAACAGGATGGAGTTAGAAGGGAGGGAAAACTACTTCATAATCAAATATAAAAATATTTGAATGAACATTGAAGCAAAGTCGATTCATTCAGTTTATTTGATTGATAACTTAAATGTATTGTTGTTTTTATTAATTTGTGAATTCTTAAAATCTGGATTTATTTTTATTTTTGTTAAAAGTTTGTTTTTTTCTTTTATTGTAAGCTTGTACTTGATATTGATATGTAAATGGAAGTGCATAGTACGTTTAATAAATTATAAATTTAATTTATTAAAATATTTTGTAATACCATAAATTGCTGCAAATAAATAAAATTATTACTTTTATGTATTAATAAAATTGGTATTCCGGATAGTAATCCTTCTTTGTTCGATCATAGATCTAGCAGGCTCAACAATGAGAACGATAAAGTCTGCTCGGAACTCTAGAAACAGCATATTATTTTTTTGAAATTTTTGATTCTCAATGAAAACAATAATTTTTTTTTATTCAGGATTTTGTGAGCAATTAAACTCAAGTAACTAAGGAATCAATTTGAATTTTTCCAATTCAAAGGTATGGTTGGAAAGATCTCAGAAAAAACTCAAAAATTCAATGTAAAAAAAATCTTCATTCAAAATGAATAAAATGTCCATATAAAATTATGTCTAACTGACGATTGAGAAATTCAACTTAAGTAAGATAACTGATGATAAAGTTTCAACTTAGAAATATCATCGCATTGGTGGCGTAGTGGTTAAACGTGTCTGCCAAAGGAATTGAACTCGTTGTTGGCACTGATGAGGTTCGAGTTCGAATCCCAACCGAAACACGTAAAAGAGAAAAACAGAGTTTTTTTCAGAGGTATTTCCAACCATACCTTTGAATTGGAAAAATTCAAATTAATTCCTTAGTTACTTGAGTTTAATTGATCACAAAATCCTGAATAAATAAAATTCCACAAAAGGTTGGCAAATATGCAAGCGCGCATATATGACAATAATTTACCAAGTGTCGATCATTGATTTTCGCATTGATTGGAAACAATCAATAATGACTATACAGTCGTTACTTAGAATGTTGACTATAATAGAAATATTACACATTCTATGAATTCACACCATAGTACTGTTGTATTTGGTACTGTCAAGAAAAATTCAATGCAAAGAAAAAAAAAATTTTTATGTTTTAATTGAGAAGAAAATAGTATATTTTCCTACAAGAGATGAAAACATTGTTTTTTTCGTGAGTAAACATTTGTTCACGAGACGCGCTAGCGTCGAGTGAGACATGTTTACGAACGAAAAACGTTTTTATCTCGCGTAGGAAATGCAATTTTTTCTATGATAGTAATATATAATCGATATTTACTATAAATTATAAAGTAAGAAATCGACAACAAAACATTCAAAATTCATTTTCTATTTTTTCATGGCTACGTTGTTTAAAATACTTTGCAAAATTATATGAAAAACCATAGCAACTTTAATTTGTTATTCTATTTCACTAGTGAGTTTACTTTTCGCATAGAAAAAATTTCTATTTTATTATATGAAAAAAAACAATGAAATAACAAAAAGAAAATTATGGAATCATATTTATTTTTTGGGTTTATTTTAAAATTGCATCCCATTTAGAGATTATTCTCGAGAATTCTTTTTCTCGAATTCTCAAGAATTCCCTATAGATTTTTATTTCTCATTTCTCAAGAAATTTTGTTTTATTTCTCGAGAATTTGCAAAAGGACAAACAAAAATCACTCATTAAATTTTTTAAGCCTTAAATTTAAATTTTTTAAAACTCACTAAGCTTTTCTTGCAGTCAGCGCAACCCTTCTACAATTTTGCGAATTTTTCTGTCAGAATAATTCATTAAATTAGATTGAGAATCATGTTTTATCTTATAAACTAAAATTTTAAATTAGATAATGAACACTATATTTGTTTTATATGATAAATATTGTAAATATTGAGAGTGAGGACTTCGTTATCCATATGATAAAAATGATGAATCGCTGACGAATTATTAGAATATTCTTTTTTTTTTCGTATAATGTCTATAAAAGAACGTAATTTTTATGGCCGAATTTCACTTGAAGTAGAGATTATTCTCGAGAATTCTTTTTCTCGATTTCTCAAGAATTCTCTATAGATTTTTATTTCTCATTTCTCAAGAAATTTTGTTTTATTTCTCGAGAATTTGAAAAAAGTTAAAGACAAACAAAAAAACACTCATTAAGGTTTTAAGGTTTTAAGGTAAACCTTAAATTTAAATTTTTTAAAACTCACTAAGCTTTTCTTGCAGTCAGCGCAACCCTTCTACAATTTTACGAATTTTTCTGTCAGAATAATTCATCAAATTAGATTGAGAATCATGTTTTATCTTATAAACTAAAATTTTAAATTAGATAATGAACACTATAATTGTTTTATTTGATAAATATTGAGAGTAAGGACTCCGTTATCCATATGATAAAAATGATGAATCGCTGACGAATTATTAGATTTTTTTCGTATAATGTCTATAAAGGAACGTAATTTTTATGGCCGAATTTCACTTGAAGACTTAATTCAATCGATTAGTTTTATATGGGTGACCTAAGTGAGGACCAAAGTTTATTCAAATAGTATATAGTTGTTTTAATTACACCCCCAATAGAAATTGTGTATCGCAACACTCTGTAAAAACCGAGAAAAAAACTGTTTCCTCTATTTGATTTCAAAATTCGTAAGAATAGTTTGTTTACTTTGATAGAGCATTTTTACAGGACTGGTTTCCCATACAGAAAATGATTTGACTGTTAAGAAACTTTAACAAAGCGTCCGTCGATTTAAACAGAAACATCTCTCAATTCTAGTAACTTTAAAAAATCCCAGATAGCTATTGATAATTTGGCGGTTATAATTAGAGAATAGGGTTTATGAGGAGTTATTGGGTTAGAAAATTATTTTTTAATTGAAGAAAATTAATAAAGAATTATCTCGAGAATTCTTGAGAATTCTCGAGAAACAGATTTCCGTTCTCAATTTTTCTCGAGAAACAGGAAATGTCGCGAAAAGCGTATCTCTAATCCCATTCCATACAACTAAATTCAACTAAAACAAATAAGAGAATTGAACTTAAAATTTGATTTTTGAGCAAAATAGAAAAGCAATTGTGATTGAAATTTGAAAAATAATATTTAATACAATCATAATAGTACATTATGATGCTCGGACGTAAAGCTAAAGATTTTGGACGGATGTGGAGTTTGCACCCACATTAAGTCCAAAATAGCTTACGTCCGTGCATCATATACTATTTTTTATTCGCCGCAAGCAAAATATTTTAAGAAAAGTTGTTTATTCTAAATTAATATTATAAATTTTCATAAATTTTAAAATAAAAATATGTGGAACAAGTAGCCTTTGACAAAATATTTATTATTTTTTCCAAATTATTGTGTAGCTATGACAACAAATGATAACAACTATTTTAATTGGATAATGAAATTTTGAATTTGAGGGTTGCTTTGATAAAAAATTTTATTTTTCATAGAATTTAAACAAATACAAATGTTATCAAGAGGAACTAACATAATTAGTTCATTTCATATTCTTTTAGGTTTTTATTCATTAAGCCTCGTTGACACAAGGCTTGACGTTGACAGTTTACAATCTACTATCCAGCGAGTTTACTAGCAGCTTGTAAACTCGCCTAGTGTAATAATGTTTACAATCTAACTAGCAGATCTACCGAAAAAGTTGATTGGTTGGCTACTTTACAATCTACTCGCCAACTTTTAATCTCGCCAACTAGCAGCTTGTAAATAATCTTAGTGTCAACGAGGCTTTACTGAATTATTTTAGTCATAGATATGGTTTTAGACATAAATAAAATGTTAATTTTAGATCATCATGTTTTGTATGACTATACAACTTACCCGAGCAGAAATTAGTTAGGGAATGCCTGAATACAGTCAGGGCCTGATCACGGTCAGATAGGGCAAACCCTATTAGGGCAATCTGATGTGGGCCTGTTCCGGACCTGAATTAGAATACCCTTTTAGGGCAAACCTTATTTGGATATATCCGGCCCTGATTTGATTTTTCGTATCTGACCCCTAGTTGGGCAATCTGATCAGGGCCTGATACAAAATGCCTTACTACGGTTTGCCCTATTCAATTTTATATGGAAAACTTGATCAGTGCCTGATCCGTTTATCCCAATCAGGGCCTGATTAGGCAAAAGCGTTACACTCATGATCAGGGCCCTATCAAACTAGGGCTATCCTGATCAGGGCCGTATTTGAGCCCTAAGAAATTTTTGCTCGGGTACTTTGCTACCCTTTGAATTAATTAAACTTGTTTATTTATAACATATCTAATTATGTTATGTTTAATGTTAATTATAATTGAAAATTTCTTTCGTACTAATTTTAAAACTAAATTTTATTTGTTTGAAGTTTCTTTATATTATGTAGTGCATTTATTTAAAAAGAATTACCGATAGCATAAAATGAAGTGTAAGAAAGGATCGTAAATATTATATTTATAAAACATTATTTATAGTACTCCTAAATCAATTGTAAACGTCACCGTTGGTTAACGGAAAATATTTCAAAGTTCACCGCTATTTTCAGAAAAAACGTTCAACATCTATTTGTCAACGTAATGACGGCCGTCATCTAAATAGCGGCATCTTTTTATGTCCAAGTCGCTCTAGGAAACCACCATAATTTAAATTGTATATACAACGTTTTTATGACGTCCTTCACTGCTATATTACGTTCGCTATATAGCGGCACCACTATCCTAGGAAACCATTACTTAAGCCGTAAGGCCCTAAAAACAACGAGTAAACCCAGTTGTGTTTTTGGTGTTTAGGGCTGAAGGTTTTCAAAACTGCAACATGTTGAAATTTTTTCTGCTTGTAAAACTGGATTATGCTGCTTGTGTAGCACAAAGTCAAAATATTTTGTATTGTCATCATCAAAATGTGTCATAAAAGGTTGTCTCAAACTTCATACTTGTGTTTTCCTGTTTGATGTAGCTGAGTTTAGAGCACTTTGTTATGTTTTAGATGAACTACCTGTTACCTCATCACCTAGGATTAAGACATCCTGTGTCAACCATTGTGTCCTGTCAAGGATTAAGACAACCATTGTGTCTAAGCATTGTTTTTCATCGTCGTTTACGTCATGCTCTGTTAAAGTTTTCCGTGTTTTGAACGGATAAAATATCTTGTCAAATATACTTAGCCATTTCTTGGATTATCACATAAATCATTTTAAACCAGCAACAATAAATAACAGCAACATAAACAAACAACTATTCTCGGTATACACCCTATAACAATAACCCTAAAAGAGCGATGCTAACATGGTGATCAATCAAAGCAAATCATTACTGTAGATGTAACGAGTTGATTTGTTCAGTCAAGGCCTAAATATAAAAACAAATTAATTTCATTTAACTATTTATTTACAATTTTGGACAGATTTATTGTTGTGCCGATCATGTGTTTTGTTTTATTTTGTTTTGATTTTTTTCTTCTCATCTTAATCTGTTTCTTGATGTTTGATATACTATTATTAGTATTTTGCAACTCTTCACCCGAAATTCCGCTTTTCAGTTTCACTTGCAATTCGTCTAGTTCTCGCTTTAATTTTATAAGTACGCCACCTCTGGATCTTTGAATGGGTAAAGTTAATTGCCGCTCATGTTGTTTGACCAATCTAGGATCACGACTATTAAAAACTGATGACTTTAACGATGAACTAACAGGTGTAACATCAAAAGAATTTGATGCTGCTAATATATTCTTTGTTGCGATCAATTCCAAATCTACCTTCCATTTTAATTCTAATAATTTTCTTTGTTTTTCTCTTAACTGGTAATATTTATCTTCCTCATTAATCGGTTTCACAGGATTGTTTAACACAACGTATTCTTCAATATTTTCAAATGGTTGTGTCAGAGGAAGTTTAGCTATAATCGGCCACTCGGGATCAATTTGTTGAATAAGCATATCTATTGCATATAACTTTGTTTGTGAAAAAACATGGGTCCATGTTTGTCTTAAAATGAAAAGCTGCTCTCGGATGTTTTTATCAACATTTGCAAACACTCCACAAAACATATCAACGATGCAATGACTAAATAATTCTTTATATTCTCCACCGACATTTTTGATGATTGAATCGATTAGATACAGAATTGGAAGTTTGAATTCTGAATTTACTGTTGCTAGATGATTTTCGATTTGCAGAACTATAACTGATGCTTGCTGTAAATGTTCCTCCGCTAATACTGTTAACTTCGTAATTAATGATTTACTGTTCCCATTTAAAATGCTTAGGAGAGAAAAGTATTCGTCTCCCACATCATTTGACATTTGTATAAGAAATTTGTTCCACCTTAATATGTTATGAAAAACTATTATTACTTGCAAGCTATACCACAATATAACAAATAAATAATTTCACTACCTTTAAAACGTTAGTATTACTAATGTTAGTCCGTTAGTGATGACCCGTGATATCAAAGCAATTTCAATGGATTGGAACTAGTTTTAGTTTAAACGACTGCTTAACTAAATACCCGGTTGATTTGCAAATTTATGTTATCTTTTCTTTTTAAAATCGATTTATATATGCAAAATAGTTGACACTCAATTACTATTTGATTTGTATTGTACAATGTACACTTTGAAAAAATATTGCAAATTTGTTATATGACACAATTAAACATTGCGCTGAATTAAAGAAAGGTATTATATTAAAGCTCTATTTATATTTTCCAATTTGTTACATGGTTTAGACAATTAAAATTTTTTAAGATAGCACTTTATTGTCTTAAAATTATTTCTAAGGCATGCTTTTAAATTATTTTGAATATTAAGCTAGGCTAAGATTTAACGGCTATGTAGTAATTGATTGAGCTCTAAAACAAACACAGAGAACCAGAACTTGTGGCTTGTGAGATGCGTAATTCTTCTACGCCGTGGAAATAAAGTATACACATCACAACAAGTCACTGACGCCTGTAAAGCAATAAATTGCGTCCATGTTTCATGTTAGAGGTGGTTTGAAGCGAGTCGATGTTTTATTATTCAAACAAAGAAAAGTCATTTAAACAATTTCACGGTGATTGGAAAAACTACAGGTAAACATATTGACAGTAGAATATTTATTTAAAATATAAAGTCTTAAAATTTTGTTAAACTATTTTTATTGGACTTTAATATTCCAAAATGGCGGTAAACTAAACTTTTTTAATTTTTTTATATCGAGTTTATATTTCAAAATGACGCTATAGTCTCAATATTTTTCTGTTAAAAAAACAATCAGGCTTGTTATATAGAAAGTTTTGATAGTAAAAATAAACAAAAGAATCGAAAAATTGAAAAAGTTTTTTTTCTATTTTGCGTCTAAAATAAAGTCATTTCGATATCCAAATGCGTATCGAAATGGCCTTCATTAAGATACGCAAAGTTTTGTTTTTCAAGGTTGGTCACATTGGTCATACAAACGTCAGTGAAAGTTAAAACGAATAATTATATAAATAAAATTATTCATATTAATTAATCTTATTATTAAAAAATAATCTAAATTAGTGTTAAATATTTTAATTAATTAAAATAATTAGTAATAATAAAAAAATATCAAATTTTAATAAAATACACATTTTATGAAAGCTAGTTTTGCAACAAAAAAATATATAGAAATATTAAATTAGGTTTTCTCCGTTCAATGTATACACTTTCGTATGTACATTGACACTGATCTCTTTGATAAAATTGTATTACCGTCTTTGTTTCTTATTGGTGGTTTCTGGCCACAAATAAAAAATCCAAGCTATAGATCAAAATATAATTTTTTATTTAAATATTTCGGTCCTTATTTGGGACCCTCCTCAGTAACTAAAATTAAAAATGGTTTACAATTAAAATCTTAATCTAATAAATATTGCAACAATTAATACTTAACAAACATTTAATTTAGATACTTACATAGTCTATGTTTAAACTTATTATGAACTATTACTAATTTTATATCCATTAAAAACAAATTATTTATACTTTACAAAAAACAATAAAACCATAAAACAATAAAATTTGCCTATATACTAGAAAATAATTATTTTGAGTTATAAATATTTGAGATGAAAAAAAATTTAATTTATATAATCAATGAAAAAAAAAACCTTATATATTACGATTTTATGTGAACAAGTTCGTTGCTCTATGACCTAATAATATCTACCAAATAGATTTGGTTCATATGTACTTATTGGATTTTTGCTTGTTTTCCTATATTCTTTAAAATATGTGCGTACGCAGGATTCAAACTATCCATATCAGATCTTAAATTGATAGATGTCGTTCTTCTTAAATGAATATTTATTGCTTCTAACGTCAGCCTTTTCTTCCAATCTGCTTCCTTCACCAGAATTTTGGTTCTATTATACTCAAATGTGTGACCTTTATCTATTACATGTTGTAGGGCTGCTGTTTTACCAGGTTTGTTTTTCTTGGCTCTCTCATCATACTTGTGTTGTCCGATTCGAGCTCCAAGTTTTTGACCCGTCTGTCCTATGTACTCTCCATCACAATTGTGACAAGGGAATGAATAAATTAGCCCATGTTGATCGTTTTTTTCTAGACTTCTATTCAGTTTACCTGTAATTTTCTTTACCGTCTTCTGCGCCTTGTAACCTATTTTTAGAGTGTTATTATTATGCTTTACCAACCTGCCTAAATCTTCTGATAGATGTCTCGTGTACAATAACGCTTTGTATATTGTTGATATCGGTTCAGTAACAACGTTCAATTCTTTACTCTGGATGTTTTCGTATTTCCTAATCATACCGGCAATCAAACCTATTGGGTAACCATTCGCTGTTAAAATTCTATAAATTTCTTTGATGGTTTCTTCCTTATACTTGCTTGACGTTATTCCTAACATCCTGAATACTGTACCATATGCCATACTAGTTTTCTGACTAGTCGGGTGTTCTGACATGTAATTAAGTAGTCTATTTTTTGCGGTTGGTTTCTGATAATAACTTGTAGTTATCTTGTTACCTTCTCTATGTAGCAACATGTCCAAGTATGGTAATGTTTTGTTATCTTCAATTTCATATGTAAATTGAATGGCTTCATTTTCATTGTTTAGCAGGTTGAATAGATTTTCAATTTCTTCTTTCGGCATCAGTATTAATGTATCATCTACATATTTTACTAACAGTGTTGGATCAAACCCAGATTTCTCGATAACACTTTCTAGAAGGTCAGTAATTACCAAGTCCGCCAGAATTGCCGACACAGGCCCCCCTATTGTTAATCCATCCCGTTGCTTAAACACTCTGCCTTGGTATTCAAGATAATTACTCTCATTGACACATAGCTTGACCATGTCTATGAACTCTGTCCATGGAATATATGTTACTTTTTCTATATCCTTCCACATTTTTTTGATCGATTCATACACCATTGTTAGTGGAATTTTTTCGTACATAAGTAGTCTATTTTTTGCGGTTGGTTTCTGATAATAACTTGTAGTTATCTTGTTACCTTCTCTATGTAGCAACATGTCCAAGTATGGTAATGTTTTGTTATCTTCAATTTCATATGTAAATTGAATGGCTTCATTTTCATTGTTTAGCAGGTTGAATAGATTTTCAATTTCTTCTTTCGGCATCAGTATTAATGTATCATCTACATATTTTACTAACAGTGTTGGATCAAACCCAGATTTCTCGATAACACTTTCTAGAAGGTCAGTAATTACCAAGTCCGCCAGAATTGCCGACACAGGCCCCCCGAATTGCGTCAATTATGAAACTAGTTTCTTAATATACTATTTTACATTTTCTAAAACGGGTTTCATTTAATTTTTATGAAATAAAACTTTCGTAATTATAAATTGATGAATTTTAATTTATTTGTATCTAAAATTATATGAGAAAGAATTTTTTTAATTGAGGTAATGAAAACAAACACACAAAACTAATGGACACTTTGAATAATTAATTTTAGTGATTTAAAAAAATTATTAAATATTTTAAATATCTTTTGTTTGCCTTGTTTCATGTCGGTTTACCAATATTTTGCCTGTTTCATGTCGGTTTACCAATTTTTAAATTTATTTTCCATAATATTAAGAAAATTAATGAAAATTAATATTATTTGTGCTACACATAAGTCAAATATTTAAATATTTTGATTTCTGAATTTTTCTTTTAAATTGTATCATAAAAAAAGGCGAAAAATGAACGCCTCATATACAATAGCACACATACATTTTTAATTTACAACTTAAATACACGACCGCTATCTTCATGTATGAAAATGTTTGTCGGGTGTGATGAATCATGTAATAATTTAAAAGTGTAATTATCATAAAATTGTATTGAATGAATTAAAGAATATAATTTTATGAAATAGAAATTTCTTTAAACGAATAGGTCAAAAATAAGATGATATAAGTGCTCACAAAAAATCCCTAATAATTCAAAATTTATTCAAAATTCAAATCTAGTGAATTAAATGATTGAAACAATAAAATATTTTAGAAAACTTTCTATGAATTCATATGTGACATAAGTCATACATTTTCAGTTCTTATAATTTAAATTAGATGGAAAAGTGATTTTATTTTTTTCTGTGTGTTTTGTAAACCTCAAGAGACCTATCATCACAACGTTTCCCATTCACGAAAAAACAGATGGGCTCGGTTCCCGAAAAACACAATTTGTTTAGCACTTCTTATGACTTACTCAGGGTTTGTACCTGCAAAAATTGTGCCTACACTAAGATTAAAAAACGAGCATCTGGAATGTTCATTTGGAATGCCATTAGATTTCCAGTAGCTAACCAAACAATCAGATATAGACACATTATAAAATATGAGATGACCAGGAAGTGAAATCCGTGATACTTTTAAACGATGTGCTTTAACATCTACCGAAGACAATTCTGAAGATGTTCGACACTTTTTTTTCTCAAACTTTAAAAAGTGATCAAAAACCTGCAACAGCACGACCTAAAATTTGTGATAGAGTAACAAACTGGTAGTTTAGTTGGTATGCAGAACTTTTGAGCAAATTACATAAATCTCATATACTGCGAGTCAAACTTGGTTTAACTTCATTAAAACTAATCAGCTCTTTCATGTGAGGTTTCAGAATTGTAGATGAAGCTTCATAAAAATCCCTTATTTAGATTTTGCTGTAATTTGCATATAGACATAAACTACAACGCAAAACGACTATCTGCTACGTAAAAGTTTTATCACTTTATGCAATATCAAACCTTTATTTGTTGTTTCAGCATTCTACCAAAATTTCTTATAATAACACACGAATTGTAGCAAGTCTTGACAATATTGGATTTTTATTATGTACATAATTACGCACTAGTGCGTAATAAATATATTACGTTACTGCTACCTAGGTGATTTTATTATTATTATTAAAAATAAAAACTATATCATACTCGTATGTGACAATTGTCTTAGAAAAAAATTTATTTATTATGATGTTTTGCTCAAACTGAATAAATAAAATGTTTTACACTTAACCATAAATGAAGATATAAATAGCCCTTTAGTTGGATTAAATAAATGTAAAAATTGAACACAATTTTTGGTTTGGTTGCATTTTTTATGAAAATTTATAGAAAAAAAAAATAATAATCGTTTATTCATCTCTTTTTATTAAATTTAAAATTGAAATTTTTGATATGATTTTCTGTATATAACTATTGTGTTGTAAATTAATTTTATTTAATACAATTGCAGAAATTAATAATTATTTAGCAAAAATCTTTGTCGGGTTTTTCGTAATAAGTGTATGTTGTTTTTGTTATTCTTAAATAGTATAGGTTTCTTATTACTGCTTCTCTCAATTAAGATAGATAAACATTAATTGTGGTTTGGGGGAAAAATGATGTCAATTCATGTTAACACAGTGCTTCATTAGCTTCTATAAACGAGTGTTACAAATAAATACACTACTATGCTCAATCGAATGATTTGTTTGCGTTTAAAAGCACAAGTAATAAACATATGCACATATTTCTTGATTAATATTTACAACCGTTTCCATTATTTGCAGATGTTAACAAAATCTGATTTGAAAACATCGTAAAACCAAAATCCTTAATTATTAATTAATTCAAGTTAGTTAATTTAAAACAAAATAGCTTTAAAATGATAACGTCTAATTTCAACTTATAGAAATCGTCATATTCATTCACACATGTGACATGACCGAGTACCGTGAATTTTTAGGTTATTTTTAAAATTTTGAAGATTTAATTATAAAAAACACGTAGCAGTCCAGTTGACCAAATCACACATTTGATTTCCTCAGAAGCCTGTTCACACATACAGCATTTGTAAAATTAAAGTTAAGTGAGCAACATTTATTGTAAGCGACTATACTAAGATAAATAAAACAAAAACTGAACAACTGAAAATGTAAAAATATTATCCCAACTCCCAATCTGATGTAAATAAAATATGTAATAATCACACACACCACGTAAAATTAATGCAAGTATTTAGAGTGATATATTGATATGAAAGGGTAATAGTCAAAGCTTTTTAACATTTTATCTATAAATTTTTTTTCACAGTTTTCACTGTAATTTTGAAAATGTGTGGGTTTTCCATGTTTTCCTTGCTGATTGATTACCAAACTTAATTAATAGAAAAATTTAAAAAAAAATTTACAGTAATAGAAAATTTAGTAAATTTTGAATGAAAAATAAAACGATGTGTCTTATAATCATAAATCATAATTGTATTTTAAAGGATCGAGCTTTGAATGCGGATGGAGAAAAAGGAAATTTTTATCATATTCACTGCACTCGATTCGTCATTTAAATTAACATATATATAATTAAGGAATTTTCTATCTTCCTCTAATCGATCTTGATAAAGCAAAAAAAAATTCATGCTGATAGAAAGTTTAGTAACTTTAAACGTAAATTATAGCGCTGTGTCCGGTATTCATAATTATATTTTCGAGGGGTTGGAAGGGCTGTAGGATAATTTTTTGCGAGCGGTTTTTGTTTTTCTTTTACATCCCACCGTTTTTTTAATATTGGTAAAATGTGCTTTTTTCTCTATGTCCTCCCTTGGTCCTGAAGAGAAGAGGACAGAAAAACAAATTTGAAAAAATTCATAATGGTAAGACTTGACATGTTTGATAGGGTTAGAATAGGGCTAGAATTATAATGCGATAGGGCTAGAATTATTAAGAGATTAAAACAAATTTTTAAAATATGGTCGATCACAAATTTATTACATCACCTTTGTCAATCCAATCAAAGTTAAAAGTAACGTTTGAAAAAGTACAATGTGTTACAAATATGTTTTTACAAATAAAGAGTATTAGCTCATCTCAGCCAAAATATTGGCTTAATATTTGCTGAAAAGATAGGGCACCAATCCTCACTGAAATCTTTTATTTATCTTTATGAAGGTGATTTCTCCTTTCGAAGATATGAAAGATAGTAAGTGACCAATATGTCTTAACGGAAGATACTGGTCAAGTTTTACCACATTACAGAGAAATTTCAATTTGGTCAGTTACTATTGAATCTTTACTAGAAATGAAAGATTGACAGACTTTCTATGCTTGACAACATTTTTTTCATTATCGTTTTCAAATTCAAATTAGAATGACGTGTTAGACCAAGCTCCCACTACACTTTAGTCTATCTCACATGTAACCTCTGTGAAATTGGGTTTATCTTATAGAACCTTTATCAAATTAATATTTTTAATTAATTTTTGTTATCACTAATTACAAAAGCCTACTTATTTGGAATGTAACCTCGCTAAAATTTCTTGATATAACTGAGACTTATATATAATTTAAGAAAATTTTGGTCTGCCTTGAGATTTTTGTTTTTAAGTACCTGGCAGACCTATTTGAATGGATGAAAAATTGATCCCCAAGCTACTCCACATGTAACCTCACTGAAATTTCTTGACATAATTGAGACTTTTGTATAGTTACAGAAAACTTTGGTTGGCCTTGAGATTTTTGTTTTTAAGTACCTGGCAGACCTATTTGAATGAATGAAAAATTGATGCCATAGATACCCCACATGTAACCTCGCTGAAATTTTTTGACATAGTTGAAACTTTTGTATAGTTACAGAAAACTTTGGTCGGCCTTAAGATTTTTGTTTTTAAGTGCCTGGCAGACCTAATTAAATTGATGAAAAATTATTAGCTTATTTACCTCAAATGTAACCTTCACCAGATTCTTGAAAAAAAAAAAAGAATACATCTTATCGAATAAGAAAACATGTGTCGGATTCTTCAAAAAACATTAATAAATATGGCCGGCTGTATTTTTAATAAACGACATCGCGCGCGAGAATAATGCATTACACCCGCAGTTTGAGTTTTGGAAAGGTTCGGTAACAATTTTCAATCATTATTTTTAACATTTTATTCATAATAATTTCGATGATATTCATAATTTTATAATAAACAATTTTCATATATATAATATCATGAGTTGTCAAATAATAGTCGATTATTTTTCATAATCATTACTACGAATGTCATCTGAGGTTAAATCATAAATGGCATGAGTGGTAATGTTGAAAAATAATCGACTAATATTATGGCGACGTGTTGTATTTAGCAGACAATTTAACGAACAGAAATAGTAACATTATTTCATACAACATGTATTGAATGATTGCGAATCATTTATTACCTTAATCGTTAGGTATCAGAAGTCGCGAAAATTACAGATGACAATGACAAACTGGATGCTGAATTTATGTTATGCATTATAGGTACAGTATTGTATTGTGCTGTTTATCTCCAAATCTCTTAGTTTTATCGTTCATTTTAAAGTAAAACTTTTTGCACTTTTAACTTTCGCTAGGCAGACTTGCAATGCACAAAAAATATTTTGTTTTATTTCAAATGTATGCTGATTCTAAATTCAAATATGATCTTATATTAAAATGCGCAAGATGTCGCCACATTGTTAAATCAAATTTTTTGTTAATTTAATAAGATTATTAAAATTGAAGACTTATAACAATAAAAAATAAAATATAATACCTATTTTTATTATTTGGTTTGGATGAAATAATGTTCTAGTTTATCAATACAGAAAATTAAATTGTTCGGTAATTTCACATTTCACGTAACCTAAAATGTTTTACCATTTCGGCAGACAAAATGGTCTAGCCGTACGTGTCAGACATTGTTTTAAATTAATATATTAAGTAGACCGAAAATTGTCACTATAATTCGCTGTTCCTTCCCACCAGAGAAAAATAATCGACATAATTCATTTTGATTTGTTAAAAAATAGTAAATGCAGCGTTTTTATTGGACCTTATCGAGACTTTATTGAGTTGAATTGTCATAGTTATTATAATAACCTGGAACATTCTTATTATACATGCATAAAAAAAGAGTTACATAATAGTATATTACATATCAAGAGCTGAAAATAGCATTTTACATGCGAGGGAAAATATGCGTAGCGGCGAGTGCAGTAACTTCACGAACATGGAAAATGGTTGGCATCTAGAGTTTTGTTATATACTTTTTCAACGACTTTTTTATAATGCAGAAACGTACATACTTGCTTGAAGAAAATAACTATACTAATTAAAAATTCAATGCAAACAATTTACAAATTGTAGTAAGCTTTTCATTATTCTGTGTCAAAATGAAATTCAAATATTTCAATTACATTTGATTTACAATTTAAAAATGTATAAAAGGGATTTCTGACTCCAATATGATTTCTGATCCCAATATTTTCGTTTTAAACATTAAGACGAGCCATTTTATTCTTGTTAAATGGTGTCAACATTTCATTTTTACCATAAATTCTAGTTCGTAAACAGCATATTTTCCTAAAACTATTAGGTAATATTTACGTAGCACTTTTCCTCATCATTGCGTAACACTTATTATAATAATCAATTTACATGTCATAGATAGTGTGATGTAATTTATAGTTTACTATAATAGGAGTTGAAAAAAGAAATTAATATAATAGATGTAATGTATTTGTAATAATAACATTTTAGTATGCCACTGTAAATAAATAAAATATAAGCAAGATCAGTCTTACCACCTAATAAAAGAAATAATATGTCACTTAGTTTTGTGTATCCATTTTGCGTGCATATAAAAATATATATGTTAATAAATAATTAAATAAAGACTTTAATTGTTTTAATTATTTTATTTTAGAACATATCAAATTGGCGACGAGCAAAAAAAAAGTGATAAATACAAAAAAAAAGGGTGTTGGTTGTAAACAAATTAAGGATATATAAGATATCAAGAATTTCATCATTCACCACATTTTTGTTAAAGTGAACGAATTAAAAAGATGGCGAACGACGCTTTATTCATCAATATGCAACTAAATTTTGATCCTAATAAAGAAGAGTGGAAAATATTCCAAGAAAAATTAGAATTTTTCTTTAGGGCAAACAAGATAAAAGAGGATGAATTAAAAAGAGATACGCTGGTAAATTTTGTAGAAACTAATGTTTTAAAATTGCTACGCGATCTATGTTCTCCTAAAACGATAAAAGGACACAGTTATGCAGAAATTTGCAAAATTTTAGATGCGCATTTTACACCAGCTGTGATTGTATGGCGAGAAAGAAGTATCTTTTATGCCGCTAAGAAAAGTGAAAATGAATCTGTAAATGAATTCTGTGCAAGGCTTAAAGGTTTAGCAGTAAATTGCAAATTTGGAGAACATCTCGAACATAGTCTTACAAACCAATTTATAATGGGTATAAACAATACGAGGATGTTTGAAAGACTATCGGAGGAGGATGAAACGATAAAATTATCTAAGGCTTTGGAAATCACACTGCGATTAGAAATAAAGGAATCCAGTAGCAAAGGTAACTTTAATTTTATAAATAATAATTCACGGAATCGTCTTCATCAAAGCAAGAATAACGAAGCTAACAAATGGCCAAGCAGTTCTAACAGGGGAAGAAATACATCAATCAAAGATAAAATGAAAGCAAGGAGTCCTACACCGGGTGGTTTCAAAAATATTAAATGTTTCAGGTGTAATAAATCTAATCATAAGTCAGATGAATGTATATTTATTTCATTAAACTGTTATAAATGCAATCAAAAAGGTCATAGTTCGCGAGCATGTCGAAATGTTCAAAGTAATTTTATAGATGACGTTTGTACCAATGACAGGGATGAAATAAGAATACATTCACAGGAGGTGCATACATTGTATCATTTGCAAAAAGACAATTGCAGTCCAATTAATGTAAATTTATTAGTTAATAATGTTAGCATGTCAATGCAAATTGACACCGGGGCAGGTATTTCGGCGATTTCAAATAGGTTATACGAGAATTCATTTTCAAAGTTAAATTTACATGATTCGAATATTATATTACGAAGCTATTCTGGTGATACTTTGAAAGTATTGGGTTTTATTGAAGCAAATGTCAAGTTTCAAAATCAAAGCAAAATGATAAAATTTATAGTAGTGGAAACTAAAACTAATAGTCCACCAATTTTAGGTCGTGACTTTTTAAAAGCATTTGATATAGGTTTGACAAATATTTTTGAATTAAATGAGCATAAATCAAATGAACAGTTAAATTTAAATTCACTTTTAAAAGATTTTGATAACTTATTTCAAAAAAAATTAGGAAAGTTTAGTTTAAACAAGATACATTTAGAATTAAATGAGGATGCAAAGCCTATATTTTGTAAACCCAGAACTGTACCATATGCTTTTGCATCAGAAATTGATAGACAAATAGAAGAGGCGGTAGAAGAAGGTATGCTCACACCAGTGGAAACGTCAGAATGGGGCACACCACTGGTACCCATAGTAAAACCGGATGGGAAATTAAGAATATGTGGTGACTATAAAGTCACTATTAATAAGCATATTAAAGATGTTAAATACCCGCTTCCCAGAATTGACGAAATTTTTAATAGACTTAGAGGAGGAAAAAAATTTACTAAATTAGATTTAGCACGTGCCTACAACCAGTTAGAGTTGGACGATGAAAGTAAGAACTTGGTTGCATGGAGTACGCGTAAAGGAGTGTTTCGTGTCAATCGACTACCATATGGAATCAAACCAGCAAGTGGTATCTTCCAATCAACTATGGAAAAGTTGTTGCAAGATATTCCAGGTGTTGTTTGTTTCATTGACGATCTAGTCATTTCAGGAGAAAATGAACAAGATCATCTGACAAATCTTAAGATGGTATTTGAACGATTAAGCAATGCGGGCTTAAAATTAAATAAAGAAAAATGCGAGTTCTTTAAAGATAGCATTTGTTACCTAGGGTATAAAGTTAATGAGAAAGGACTTTGTAAAACTGATGAAAGAATCGAAGCAGTACTAAAGGCAGATTATCCAAGTAATGTTTCCGAAGTCAGGGCATTTTGTGGTCTGGTCAATTACTACGGTAAATTTGTTAAGAATTTGTCTTCGATTATGCAGCCCTTATATAATTTATTAAAAAAATCAGTAAAGTTTAAATTTGATAAAGACTGTAAAAATACGGTAGATCATATTAAGAATGAGATAACATCTGATGTAATTTTAGTGCATTTTGATCACACCTTACCAATAATTTTAACTTGTGACGCTTCTAGCAAAGGATTAGGAGCAGTGCTTTCGCACAAATTTCCGAATGGCGAAGAAAAGCCAATTGCTTTTATCTCGCGCACTTTGACAGGAGCGGAAAATAATTACAGTGTCACACACAAGGAGGCCTTGGCGATATATTGGGCGGTAAAAAAGCTATTTCAATACGTAATTGGAAATACTTTTATTTTAAGGACCGATCACAAACCATTGCTCGCTCTTTTTGGCGAACATAAGGGTTTACCCCAAATGTCAGCCAGCCGTTTGCAAAGGTGGGCTCTCTTCTTGACAGGTTTTAATTACAAAATCGAATTCATTAAAAGTGATAGTAATAATGCCGATCTTTTATCACGATTGCCTCTGAATGTTGGTAGCAAAAGTGATGAAATGGAAGGTGTGGCCAGCTATCTTAATTTAATGCAAGAAGATAGCAACCAATTTTTAGACTATAAGTCAGTCCGTGTAGAGACCAGAAAAGATCCAACATTATCGAAAGTATTAGATGCGGTTAAATTTAATAATTTTCAAAGTTTAATTGAACCACAATTTAAAATATATTTAAACGTTCAAGAAGAGTTATCGGTGGAACAAGAAATTTTATTAAGAGGGCATAGAGTAGTCATACCACAAAATTTACGACAAGCTGTTTTAAAGGAATTACACGTTTCACATTTTGGAATTGTGAAAACAAAATCTATAGCTCGCTCATATGTATGGTGGCCGAATGTGGATAATGACATCGCAAAGATGGTAAAAAATTGTAGGTCGTGCATAAGCGTGGCACCAAATCCACCTAAGGCAGAGTTGATACCGTGGAAAATTCCAGAAAGAAAGTGGAGCCGCTTACACGTAGATTTTGCTGGACCATTTCATAAATTTTATTTTTTTATTGTTGTGGATGCCACCACCAAATGGATAGAAATTTTTAAATTAGCTACTATTACTTCCGAAACTACAAAACAAAAATTTAGGAGTATTTTTGCAAGGTTTGGGTTAAAAGACCAGATAGTGAGTGATAATGGTAGTCAATTCGCTTCGTTGGATATGAAAGAATATTGTAAGGCAAATGGTATAGAGCAAATATTTACAGCACCGGGCCATCCAGCCACTAATGGTGAGGCTGAAAATATGGTCAAAACAATGAAAAAGACGTTAATGGCAGTTCTTGACGAAAAATCTCGTAAAGAAAGCTCGTTTAACATAGATCTGACGTTAAACAGATTTTTATTAGATTATCGCTCGACCAAGCATTGTACGACGAATGAAACACCAGCTAAATTATTTTTGGGGAGAGAAGTTAAAACTGCTCTAAATTTACTAAAACCTCCGAGTCAAAAAGATTTAGTAAAAATGGCCCAAGAAAAACAAATAAAAAATTTCAAAGGAAAGAGAAATAAAAACTACTTAGTAGGGGAGAAGGTAGTCGTCAAAAACTATGCTGACCCTAATAAAAGTAAATGGGTTGATGCGGTTATTGAAAAAGTATTAGGTCGAAGATCTTATATGTGTAAATTAGAAAATGACAGAATTATTAAACGACATTTAAATCAGATTAGGGACAATGGTAGCAAAATTACAGAAGTTAGCAATAATACAAATACAGTTCACAATAATGCAGGCAATCCAAAGGAAAATATAGGAGTTAATGCTAATAAGTGTAGTAGCAAAAAAAAAAATGTTACATTTTCACCAAGTTATGTTATTATTAGGAAAATTAAAAATAAAGACGTTATTGAAACCCAAAATGTAGAAGATATTGAGGGTTCATCGAGTGATGAATATGAGGAATGTTCACATGGAGAGGATTTTAAAGGTTTTGATGACGATCATAATAGGGTCAATATTAGGGAGAATTTACTAGATGAAAATGTTCGTACTTTACGAAACAGAGATCAGTTAAAGAAACCAACCAGATTCATGTGAATATATATATATATATATATGCGTTTTGTTAATGATTTCTCAATGTTTACATTTAGTGGTACCAATTTAAAGTGTATCACTTATTTAAGTAAGGGGATGTAATGTATTTGTAATAATAACATTTTAGTATGCCACTGTAAATAAATAAAATATAAGCAAGATCAGTCTTACCACCTAATAAAAGAAATAATATGTCACTTAGTTTTGTGTATCCATTTTGCGTGCATATAAAAATATATATGTTAATAAATAATTAAATAAAGACTTTAATTGTTTTAATTATTTTATTTTAGAACATATCAATAGATTTTTTTTATTACAAATAATTTTACCATCGAAATTATTATCAATAAAATGCCAAAAATGATGTCCTTTATTAATAATAAAATCGGCCATATTTTTTAATGTTTTTTGTGAGGCCGACACATCTTTTCTTATTCCACAAGATGTACTCTTTCATTAACAAAAATCTGGTAAAGGCTACATGTGAGGTAAATATAAGCTAATAATTTTTCATTAATTTAATTAGGTCTTGCAGGCACTTAAAAACAAAAATCTCAAGGCGGACCAAAATTTTCTTAAATTATAAACAAGTCTCAATTATATCAAGAAATTTTAGTGAGGCTACATTCCAAATAAGTAGGCTTTTGTAATTAGAGAAAACAAAAATTAAGTAAAAATATTAATTAACGTAAATAAGAAAGTCGGTCACTGGATAGATATTTTCTGATATAGGTTCTATAAGTTAACCCCAATTTCACAGAGGTTAAATGTGAGGTAGACTAAAGTGTCGTGGGAGCTTGGTCTTTCTACTTTTGTTACAGCTTAGAATAAATTTAAATGTACTTGTGTATGTACATTACTTGCTTCTGGCAGTGCTACATTTAAAAAGGTTATTTTGTTCAATGACAACAACAATTTTTTATTTTCTTTTAAATTTGTAATAACGTCATAAAATATTTCTGCTCTTTAGTGGGGAATATGTATCTGTCAAAAATAACTATAACAAGCGAATTCGAAAACAGGCTTAATATCAAAAAGTAAATACATATAATAAAAAAATTATCTTACTAATTGAATTTCTTAATAAAATAAAAATTCAAGCAACCAAAATAAAACTTTAATTATAATATATAAGAAAACACTAGCTCCTTAAGACTGACTGACACACAGTTTAAATGCACGATAAAACTGGGGTGCGTTTCGAAATTAACTATGGTTAACCGCGGTTAACTTTACTCTACCAAATGTCGTTCCACAATTAACCGCAAAATAAAAAAATTGCTGGATGACAGATGTACTATCGTTCCAAAACTATAAAAATTAGTTGTCATAGTAAATTGTGACGTCACTACTTTAACTTTGTTACTCAAGTCTAGAGTAGAGTTTTTTGAGGTTCTAATGTCAAAACAGATAAATATTTAAAACGACATGTCAACCGATTTATAAAACACAATATAATTTTTTATAATAAAAGAAAATTTTAATTGATGTGGAAAAAAAAGTTAGAAATTATATTGTTTTGTGAATATATCGTACATTTAATTATTATTTACTAAGTATTTAATAATTTTTAGTAAAATGTGTTATTTTTATTATTTTGATTTGATACTGAAGACTGAAAAATAAACTATAGAAATAAAAAACATACACTATATTTTTAGTTTTATTTGTCGTAATTAGAATATTAGTTTTTATTAATTTTGAATTTTTAGCGGTCTTTTGCAATTTAACTTTGACAGCTATGGTAATTTGAATTTAATATTTGACGTCACTATTTTGACAATGACATTAGTGACATTATTACCTTATGGTTAACCGTGGTTAATTTCGAAACGCACCCCTGTGTGAAGTAATTACAAAGTAAAATTTAGAATGCATTTAGGGGACTTTTGCGACACCTGCAATATTTTCTTCAATTTTCAATTGAAGAAATGTTTCGTGGTTGTTCAGTTTTTGATCCTTTTTGTTGTTGTTTTCTTCTTTTTTATTTTATTCTATTTTCTGTCAGTGATTGTTGTACAATATTTTGCATTTTTTAAATGAAGGAATGAATATCTTTTATATCAATTTTTATTTGTTTTTGAACCGAAATATAATATTTTTTAATAAAAATTTGAGTGGTAAGTTTTTTTATTCACGACTGCTATAGAGTATATGCATCCCATGTGTGTGTCTTGCATTATAATGTTATACATTCTCTAAATTGTTGTAGAATGTACCGATCGTTAAATACTCTACAGTTCGTTAAATAGTCCCCTAACAAAATCAAATCTTAACATTTTTTGGTATAGTAAAATCAAAGCGCGTTAGAATGAGAACAATAAAAATAAGAACGATAAAAACTTTGGCAGGCAAACTGGAAATTATTAGATATATTTTGCAGCATTTATCCATTACTAGCATCTTGAATTCGCATAGGATGATGTCAATTCTTCACTCAGATGATTATCTTCATTCGCTTCGCTCAATCCGTAAGTTTCATTCTGGTGAAGAGTTGCCATCATTCTAAGCTCATACAAATATGCACTATTGAATTTTTTTGATTTTTAACTGACTCACAAGATATAATATGTACTATGAAAAATAGTTAGAATTTCTAAAGCTTCATAGAACATTCTATTTTTGTATGAATCATTTTCATTATAAATAGTTATATTTAATTAATAAGTAAAAATATGATAAATATAAATTAATAAATATTTTCTTTGAATAATCTACAATTATTTAGTCCACATTGTTTTGTTCTAATACATAGTTCTTATTAATTTTTTATTTTGCATATTTTTAATTAAACAAACTATCTAAATTACGAAATAAAAATAAAAGAAACAACTGAAAAGAATATCTATAAATAATTATAGATAATAATTATAATAATAATAATAATTATAATAATTATTATATTACGTTTGCGTTTCAATATTTTATGTTGTTTTATCCTGACCAAAAATTGTTTATATAGGTATTAAGCGTTGCAGTTAATATCTTAAATTGCTTTTTTCTACTAAATCGACCCTAGCCACACTCTCATTTGCATTTTCGTTGTAATATGTGTTCGATGTTGCAGTAGCTTGAAGAGTAAGGTCATGCGTTTCAAATCCTATGTCTGTTGCTCCATGTAACGATAAATAGTATTCAAAACACACATTCAAAATATTCCGAAAACCAACCCAATCGGATCAAACAATAAATATTAAATCACATCATCCATACCAACATAAACTAGCTGCCTACAACCACATAACCAATAGATTGAACAAATATACCTATGAATGCAGAAACTTATCAAGACGAATTAAACAACATAAAATACATAGCCAGTAAAAACGGATATAAAAACGAAATAATTGACACATTAAATAGAAAATATAAAAACAAGAAAAATTTGCAAACCCTAACAACATTGAAGAATGAAGAAAAATTAGCAGGCATAAAATACGTAGGCATAACATACAATAAAACAAAATTCAAAATAATGCAAAAAGCTTTAAAAAAATATGGATATATTGCAGGTTACAAAAAATAAAATAGAAAATTACCTAAAAACCAAAAAAAACCCAAACCTTTGACACAGGTGTATTAGGACACCCTGTAGAAACAGTGTGACCATAGATTTATTATTGTTTTAGCCTGTGAAGGGACTCCGAAAGCGGTATTTGCCAGCTAAGCATAAGGAACAAAGGTCGTGATAGGTACGCGGGTATATACAGACCAATTTTAACCGCTTTTAACAAAAAAAAAATAAACAACAAAAAAACACTAATTGAACCACCGAGTCATGAACTTTTCATCTCACCCTGGTATATCATTCCCTTGTACTACTCTTTACATCACTTAAAATTCAAAGAAAATCAAATTCAATACAAAAAACAAATATATAATAAAAAAAATTTATTTTTTAATAAAAAAATCTGAATTATAGGAAATAGTAACAAAAAAAAAACTTAACTTATGATAATATTCCAATACTGCTAAATATTCTTCTTTTTGATGAATTCAAAATGCAATATACTCCAAATATCCCATATAGTAATAGTAATTCAATTTCATTAGCTGCCAAGAAAAATACATATGTTGACTTAATATTTTTATTCAAATAACATCCATGTCATGCCACCCTTGTATCAAATACCGCAACAAAAATACGTAACAAATATAAAATTTCAGTTTTTGTATGTTTATTGAATTATATTTATATTTATAATGATTAAGTACGTAACGTTTATTTTTTTTTTTATATAACATATAATATTTTTTTTTGTTTTTATTTAAATTTTTATATTTAAATATTAATATTAGCACGAAAAAACCTTTCATCCAAAGTAACTAATATCGTTAACCATATTAAAAATTTGTTTATTTATAATTTTTTTTTTATTTTTAAAACTATTTTTAAATTAAGTTCAAACTAAACTATTACAAATTATATTCAGTCTTTTTTTTTCTTTATAATCAAAAGTAAAAATTAATTTAGAACTTATCAGTTATCACTATTTCAAGTTTCTTTACAAAGAAAATTTTTACTGATTTTTCTTAATATTTTTTTTCTTTTAAATAAAAAAACCAAGAGATTTGATATCTCAAATACAATATTTTTTTTTGTTTTTATACCATGAAAAATTTTGTTTTGGTTTCACTTCAACAGTTTAATTTATATAATTTATATTTATTTGGATTTGTTTTTGTTTTCCGAAACACTTAATTTGAATGCTAATTCAAAAACTAAACTGAACCCCGATTCCCTTTTCGATATTTGATTTATAGCTTATTTATTTTTCCCACCCAAAAATCAAAAATTAAATTTAAAAAAAAAAACAAAATCGGGGAAAAAAAAACCAAAACAAGAAAGTCACCCAACAAAAAAAAACATGTTTCGATATATTATGTATCTGGCCACAACACAAGTATGATACCTCATGACTAAATACGGATCGTAACAGGTGTTTATAAACTTACCTGTGACCACTGCAGTAAATTTTATATAGGTCAGACGGGGCGGTTCTTCACAAAAAGATTTATTGAGCACACCAATGAAATTAACAGAAGCGATCCAAAATCCAGATATGCCCAACATTTAAAAATAGAAAAACACAAATACACCAATATCAACACAAATTTAACCATATTACATAAAAAAAGAAAAAGACAACATCTAGATAGATTGGAAGAAATAGAAATATACAAACATAAAAACAATAACAACATTTTAAATACTAAAACTAACAAAATATATGACATAATAATAAAAAATAGCAGTTGAAATAGTATATAAGTAATAGTTTAAGCCAAAATTGTAATAATAATTTACGAACTGAGGATGACGTAAGTCGAAATCGATATTCTATAAAATAAAAAATAAAATTCAAATTGTCACTATAAGGAAGTTTATATTATTATTAATAAAATTAAAAATAAACAGTAAAAAGTATATTTTTAAATATTGCATTTTAATTCAAAAGTGACAAAAGCACACAAACAGTGAATAATATGGAAAACCATAATAACACATATAGTGATAAATAGTGGTTAGTAAAAGCAGTTAGTTAGCAGCTTCGACTTGCAACGGTAAATATAATTGATGGATCATCAACAAAAGCAGCGTTTCCACTGTGCAAATAGTTAAATACGCCAGATGTTTCGGTTCTCATCTCTGTGCGAGTTATTAAGACATTCAACAACGCGAGAGCTATTGGGTTGCTTTGATTTTCTAGCTTACTCAATACAAACTGATCAACTGCATAAGGTTTAGGCCAATATTTCATGATAGAACGGAGTTCATCCGCCACTGCCCCTATGATATTACCTTGTGATATGCTAGTGATATCTTTCTGCTATTGCCAGTGAAAGCGAGGAAGCAAGGTTATCATATTCGTTGATCAAAAATAAAATATTACAAATCAACAAAACCAGATCTATCTGTGCGAAATTAATATTAGTTATTTTTCATAGGATTCCATATTTTAATTGATTAATCCCGGCAAATATCACGATCCCGTAAACCCGGGATTTTTTTCATTAATCCCGAGCTTTCGGCTTCATAAAAACCGGCAATCTCTTCTTTTAACATCTAAGCAAAATGAATAAAAGTTTGTCGGTAAAATTCAACCATGTCTGTTGAATTTATTTCAAATTTTTGTTGTTTAAATTGGATTATTTCAACAAACATGTCTTCGGCTTTAAATAAACATGTCCTTTAAATATTTTTAAAAAAACTTACAAATTTTTAGTTGATTTTTGTTGTTAAATGAAACAAAAGGAGCCAAAACATTAAAACTAGGGTTTGCAAATTTACCGGCATTTTTAATTACCGGTAATATGGTAAAAACTTTTATAAAACGGTTAACCGGTAATTTACCGGTTATTTATCGAAATTATAAACTTTGTTCAATATTTTTTTAATTATTAGTTTAAGCAAACTATTTATAACTTACATTGGCGTGTGATAATATATAATAACACCTTTAAAGAAGAAAATTTAAAAATAATTTAAATCTTGAAATTTTCAAGGTTTTGGTTATTAAAATATTGGCGTAAGAAACACGTTGTCTCTAAAGTGTTATCATTCAAGTTCGTCCTTAGTTTAATACAAATCAGACCAGCTGCTGCAAACACACACTGGAATTCGACATTTGTTGTTCGTATGGTAAGTAATTTATTTTATCCACGACTACTAAAGAACATATGCTTTCCATGCGTATGTCTTCCATTGTAATTGTATTCATTCCACGACTAGTGAATTTGATTAAATTCTTTAACAGTTCTATAGTTTATTAAATATTCCTTTAAAAAATTCAAAACTTCATTTGTTGGTATGGTAATATAAACCGTCGCAAAAACAACCAAAAGGCTGTAAAGAAGCCGCGCCATGTTTTTCTTTAGCTTGAAACTATCATTTTAACTATAACAAATTAAATTCTTGTATCTTATTCTTTACAAAAACTGCTCAAATCATTAAGCACTAGTTATAAAATTTCTTAATGGTATTTTGTTTTCTAAACATCTAGCTATATTATATAATTTAAGTAATACTCTAGAACTACATATCATAATTCTAAAATATATAATAAATATGCACATATATTAAAATTTATTTAAGCAGAGGAAATATAATTTATTTTTTTTTCTATAAAAAACCGCTCGCTTTCACTTACATATTTCTTGAACAAAAACCTTGGTGCGACCTTTTCTTAATATGACAATAAAGCCAACCGCATAGTGACTATGGTTGACTCATACTAAACATTATATTGAAATAACCATTGATTAAATAGCAATCTTAAATGAATATCAATGAATGTTAAAATTCAGTACGAAAAGAAATTTATTGATAATGTTATTTCATAATCATCGTTATATTGTTATAGTTGCCATTTGCTAGATATTCTTACAGCAAATCATGTCTTATTTAAAATTAAGCATACCGTAATAATATAATGGGAATTTCAAATAGATTACTATACTTCAGGAAATTGTAGAAAATATGATACTGACTTAATTAATATTATTAGAAGTCCACTGTTGAATTCATCGGCTTTTCACAGTCGTCTGAAAATAGACCTTAGGAATGACATTATTAAATTAATTGAGAAAAGGTCGCGCCAAGGTTTTTGTTCAAGAAATATGTAAGTGAAAGTGAGCGGTTTTTTATAGAAAAAAAAAATAAATTATATTTCCTCTGCTTAAGTAAATTTTAATATATGTGCATATTTATTATATATTTTAGAAATAGAAATTCAATCAATTTGTAAATCAAACAATAAATTTATTTTAATAAAGAACTTATATTCGAAAAAATGAATTTGAATTAATTACAGCACGAAATAATTTTATAATTTTTAATCTTATCTGTTTGAAGACTCGAATTAAAGAGAGCGATCTTATTTTATCTTGTTTACATTACAGTTATAATTCCCAGTAAAAAAAAAATATCCTATATAACATTTAAATTATACCGATAAATTATACCAAATAACTTTAGCTACATCTATATTTTTGTAGCATATTAATTGAAAGTATGTGCTATAATTACCAACTTTACATCGGTAACGTTAATTAAATTATTCGTTTACAATTCAGATTTAAAATTATATAAAACAAACAGTTGACATGGAAGAAAGTAAGCAAAATTAAATTTATAATTCAATTAATTTAAAATATTATTCTTCATGTAGCACGCTGCGTAGACATTCCGGGGGCCTTGAAACATTTGTTTCAAACACTGGTAGCCGACAGACCTTATGAATAGGACACTTGATGATACCATTCCTGGTTCGTATTGATACCACTCGAACTAAGTTATCCTTTCCAGGAAATGCGTTCACTATTTTGCCAAGCGACCATTTTGTTGCAGGTAACCTTTCATCCTTAATGATAACAATATCATCTACCGGTAGATTTGGTTCTTTCTTATGCCATTTATTTCTTTTTTGAAGTGCTGTTAAATATTCATCATGCCATCGTTTCCAGAAATGTTGTGCGATTTGCTGTACCAACTGCCATCGCGAAAGCTGATTTGGTTTTAAATGTTGAAGATCATGTTCTGGAACATAAGTTTTTTGATGGCCGATAAGGAAGTGCGCTGGTGTTAGGACATCTATATCATCAGATGCCGTGGGACCAATCGGACGAGTGTTCAAAATGGCCTCAATGCGTGCCAATAACGTGGACATCTCCTCGTAGGTTAGTATGTTTGACCCAATGACTCTCTTTAGGTGATGCTTTGTCGATTTTACTGCAGCCTCCCAGAGGCCACCCATATGTGGAGCTGCAGATGGATTAAAGTGCCAATTGATTTTATCATCTAAAAGAAAATCAGAAATTAATGTATAGTTTTTCTCTAGAAAATCGAAAAGTTCCATCAATTGTCTATGAGCTCCAATAAAATTGGAGCCATTGTCACTGAAAATATCAGTGCACAGCCCGCGTCTCGCAGTGAATCAGTGTAAAGCTCCAAAAAATGACTCAGTTGTTAATTCGTTAACCAATTCAATATGCACGGCTTTTGTACTACAGCATACGAATAGTGCAATATATGCCTTATGAACCTGTCGTCCTCGACCCTTTTTCATGCGGATAGTAATCGGCCCAGCATAATCAATGCCAATTTTCAAGAACGGACGTTCGTATGTCACTCTCGCACTTGGTAGATCTCTCATCATTTGTGATTCAGCCTTTTGTTGATGTCGAACGCAAATCACACATTCACGTATAGTCTTACGAACAATATCCTTGGCACGGATGATCCAATATTTTTGCTTTATAATGCTCATTAGAAGCGTTTGCCCAGCATGTAAATTTTTTATGTGTTGTTCATAAGCTAATCTTTTTGTAAAAATGTGTGATGAAGGCATAATGATTGGATGCTTTACTTCAAAGGGAGCCACTTAATTTTCAATTCGACCACCGACTCGAATGATGCCATGTTCATCTAGGAAGGGATTTAATGTTTTTATTCGGCTGGATGAAGATATAACACCTTGTTTTTGCAATATTTGAAGTTCATCTTTAAATTCTTCTTGTTGAACCCAGAGAATTATCGAATTAAGTGCTTGTTCTTGCTCAATTGTGGTTAACCAACCTGATGTTCTGTTTTCTTTTTTTGTTCGGCAGTTATGAATAAATCTATTAAGCCATGAAATTACTGAAATTATTTTTTGAAATAAAGAAACTTTATTAAAAATATTTTCATAAATATTGTAAGTATTTTCTGACGTAATAAGTTTAAATACAAATGTTGAATCTGTTTTTCTTTCTTCCAACACTGCTTCATTTTCATGACCATTTAGATTTGTTAAATCAATTAACTTGGTAGGCCATACTGCAATATCTTCCGACAACCAAGACGGACCACTCCACCAAAGCGACATATAAATCAGTTCCGACGGTCTGATTCCTCGCGAGGAACAATCAGCGGGATTGTCCTTTGATCGCACGTGTAAAAATTTTACATTTGACCTAGCACTTTGAATTTGCGAAACACGGTTAGCAACAAACGTTTTCCATTGACGTGGAGGCTGAGCTAGCCAGTTTAACACGATTGTAGAATCTGACCATGCATAAACTTGAACCACCTCTAATTTCATTTCTGCAACTGTTGAATCTATTAGTTTTGATAATAATACTGCGACGCATAACTCAAGCCGAGGTATGGACACTTGTTTCAGTGGTGAAACCTTTGTTTTTGCTGAAATTAATTTAACAGTTATGGTTCCATCATCCAACACCGCTCTTGAATATAGTACGGCTGCGTATGCTAACTCGGCTGCATCTGCAAATCCATGTAATTCCGTAATATGTTTTATACCCAAGCATCTTGGAATAAATACATCTTGCAGTAGCGGAATTTCATCTCTAATGCTTGTCCATTTGCTGATGATGTTAATGGGTAACTTTTCATCCCAATCAAGTTTCAGGAGCCATAATTGCTGAAAGAATATTTTTATTAAAACAATACTTGGGGATAGCCACCCCAAAGGATCAAATATTCTTGATGACTCGGATAAAATACCTCTTTTGGTAAGTGTTGGTATTTCATCTAAATTAATTTGAAATGAGAAGTTATCGGTGCTTGGATTCCATTCCAGTCCCAAAACCTTCACTGTGGAATCCTCTGAAATTACACAGTTCTCTTCTTTTCTCTGTTCACGAGGAACAACCTTTAATAGAGAAGAATTATTCGATGACCATTTCCTTAGATTAAGTCCAGCCTGCGAAAAAATTTTAATTATCTTGCATTGAATTGCCACATCATCGGCTTCTGTATCAGCGCCAGACATTAAATCATCGATGTAAAAGTCTTCACTTATTATTTTTGCTATATTCGGTAAATCATTGTTAATTTCCAATGCAATTTGGTTTAATACCCTCGTTGCCAAAAAAGAGCACACGACGTACCATATGTAACTGTCAGTAAACGGTAGTGCTTTATTTCCATGTTTGGATCTTCTCGCCACACAATTCTTTGATAATCCACATCTTTCTTGTCGACCAGAACTTGACGGTACATCTTTTCAATATCAGCTGAAAATGCAATTCGATGTGTTCTAAATCTCAATAAAATAGACAGAAGACTGGACTGAATTGTTGGCCCGACCATCAGCTTATCGTTTAATGATACACCAGATTGAGAAGATGCTGAGGCATCGAAAACAACTCTTAATTTGGTTGTCGAACTAGATGATTTGATAATACCATGATGAGGTAAATAAAAGGACTTACTTGGACTTACTTCTATCTCGTTATTAGGAATAGGCTCCATGTGGTGCATTAATTCGTATTCCCTCATAAAAGCTATGTAAGTTTCTTTAAAGGACGAGTCTTTTTCAAACCTTCTTTCAATCGATTTTAGCCGTAATATCGCTGATGACTGTGAGTTCCCTAATAAGACATCAGACTCGTTAAAAGGAAGACGTACAATATATCTTCCGTCTGATTGTCGGGAATAATTTTCACAAAAATGTGTTTCACATTGTTTTTCTTCCTCTGTAAAAATACTCGATTCTTCTGATATTTCCTCCAATTCCCAAAATCTACGCAATAATCTATCTATATCAATACCTGTATGGAGATTGATGATCGAATTTTCCTCAAACCTTTCGGTTAACTCCCCAGCTATAACCCACCCAAAGATTGTATCATGAGCAATTGGGTTATTTAGTCCATTTGACATACCTTTTGTATTTAAAATTTTAAAGAATTGATCGGCCCCAATTAAAAGATCAATTTCGCCTGGCTGATTATACTCTGGATCTGCTAGTTCTAGATCGTTAATTTTATTTAAATTTAGTTTGTCAAATTTGAATGATGGAAGGTTTGATGTTATTCGGGATAGAATTAAAACCTTGAATTTTAATTTAATGTGATGATTGAGTCTTGATGCAACGGTTAGTTCCGTAATCCCATGCGAAACTGCTGCTGTATTTGAAGATAATCCAGATACCGATACTCGAGCGTTTCTTCGAGGTAACTGCAGTCGTTGGACACAAGATTCTGTTATAAAAGACTTCTGAGATCCTGAATCTAAAAGTGCCCGACACTGCTGAAGTTCACCTAATGAGTTCATAACCATAACACTGGCGGTAGGTAATATCGTTTGTGTTATTGGTTTAAAATTATTTAATTTATTTTTATCTGTAGTTTGGTTTGAATTAGTAAAAAAAGATTTGACTGACTTACTATTAGTTGCAATGCTTGTACTTGGACCTTGACCATGTTCTTCTTCCAGATGTAGTAATTGATGATGTCTCTTAGAACATTTATCGCATTTTCCTTTGACATGACACTTGAAAACTGGATGGTTATTACTTAAACAATTATAGCAGCAGAAAAGGTTTTTAATTAGCTTCCTGCGATCGACTACTTTCATATCCAGGAATTTACCACATTCAGATAAGTGATGTTCTACATCTTTACATACCTTGCACATATTAGTGGAGTTTGTATGCATACTTGTAAAGTTTGGCGTTGCTTTACGTACCGGTTTTGATTTATTTGTTTGTCTAAATCCTTCAGTGGCGTCTGCCCTTTGATTTAAAAAGTTAAATAAATCATTCCATGTGGGACAATCTATTTCAATAATATAGTTTGCCCATTTCTGTTGGTTGTCATCATCCAATTTATTGACCACTAGATAAATTAGCCATGGATCCCTAGCTTCATATTGCTGTCCGAGTGCCTTTAATCCTCGGATTACTTCATCACATGTATCTGTAAGATTGCGTAATGAAGATGCATTTGGATTTCGTACACATGGTTGATCCACAAATGTTTGTATAAATGAATTTACTATGTGCTTTTTTTTATCAAAGCGTTTGCACAATCGTTGAAAGGCTTCATAGTAATTAGCTTCAGTGATTGCCATGTGTTTTAACAAATTACTGGCTTCACCTTTTAAGCATCCTTTCAAATATTGAAATTTTTGTGCGGGCGATAGTGATGAATTTTCGTGTATAGTTTTATTGAACAAATCATAAAACGACTGCCAATCCTTATAATCACCATCAAAACATGGCACATTAATGCGCGGTAGCTTTAAATCAGATACCGGATAATGATTTAAGGAAGAAGATAAGGTGTCATTACATGTTGCATTTGCATTAGCTAGGTTAATTTGGCGAATATTACTATTAATTTCGGCTATAGCAAAATAATATTTTTCTTCAAAATCAACTAGATCTGATTCTTCAGTATCGCTAATATTGGCGATTGCATCTTCCACTAGTATAAATTCTTGTAGAAGAGCTTGAGCACGTTCTAAACGAGTTTTTTACTGCTCAATCGTCTTAGTATCATCATTTTGAATAAACGTGACAATACGCGTCATCTGACCTTTGACCGCAGCGCGCTTTTTCAACAATCCTTTTAGATTTAGCTTATCCATTATAACTAGATTCTAATGCAAATTTAGTTCAATATAAATATGTACCTTATAGTCTTAATAACACAAAATCACTTTATCACTTATCTTACAAACACTTTTATTAAACACTATATTATTAAATTCGGACACCAACTTAGAAAGTCATAAATTCAGTTCAAATTATAAATTCAAAAAAATAATTAATAAATAATAAGTAAAATAATTTTATTAAATTTTATTGTTTTTTTTTATTTTAGGTCAAATGGTTACAATAATCGAAAAATACGATAAAAAAAAATATACTTAGCGACCGTTTGAGACGCTGTCTCCCCCTCAGCCCTCGGTGTCGTTTCCAATTTGTATCCAGTTCACCAAAAATGCTGATATAAATCCGTCTCGAAGGACCAATGTTTTTGCGGATATTTATTGTAATTCAATCAATTTGTAAATCAAACAATAAATTTATTTTAATAAAGAACTTATATTCGAAAAAATGAATTTGAATTAATTACAGCACGAAATAATTTTATAATTTTTAATCTTATCTGTTTGAAGACTCGAATTAAAGAGAGCGATCTCATTTTATCTTGTTTACATTACAGTTATAATTCCCAGTAAAAAAAAATATCCTATATAACATTTAAATTATACCGATAAATTATACCAAATAACTTTAGCTACATCTATATTTTTGTAGCATATTAATTAAAAGTATGTGCTATAATTACCAACTTTACATCGGTAACGTTAATTAAATTATTCGTTTACAATTCAAGTGTCAGATTTAAAATTATAGAAAACAAACAGTTGACATGGAAGAAAGTAAGTAATTAATTAAAAATATTATTCTTCATGTAGCACGCTGCGTAGACAGATATGTAGTTCTAGAGTATTACTTAAATTATATAATATAGCTAGATGTTTAGAAAACAAAATGCCATTAAGAAATTTTATAACTAGTGCTTAATGATTTGAGCAGTTTTTGTAAAGAATAAGATACAAGAATTTAATTTGTTATAGTTAAAATGATAGTTTCAAGCTAAAGAAAAACATGGCGCGGCTTTTTTACAGCCTTTTGGTTGTTTTTGCGACGATTTGACTGTTTTTTGTAAAGTTATAATATAATATGGCAGAATCAAATTATTATTATCCATATAAAATGTTTTCTACAGAGAACTTTACTCTCGATTTTTTATCAATCTAGGACCTAGGTGCAATATTTAAAAAAATAAAAGTATCGTTTTTATGTAAACAGGTCTCAACTCATGACATGAACAACTCATGAAAAAGTAAAAGAAATATTCGAAAATAAGTCTAAAGCAATGCATTCAAAAATTGATAAAATTATTACATACAACGGAAACACACACATAAAAACTATAGTCTTTGACTAATAATTTTAAAAAATTAGCATAACAATTTTATAAAAGTTCTTGAGGATAGCATAAAAGCTTAAATCGATTGTTATTTACTCTAAATAAATAATAAACAAAACAACATTGTGCGAAAAAAGATGTGAAATTAAGTGTTTCGCAATTAAACAATTTTTTTAAGAATTCTTGATTATGTTCAGCCAAGTACCATTGGTGTCTTCCATAAACTTTATAGTCTTTGATTGACTGAAAGTTTAAAAAAATTTCAGTTTTTACGGTTATATATGACCTCAATCTCGAAATCGGCACATATTTGTCATTTTCGCCTTATCTTACCACAAAAATATACGTAAATACATATATTTTCATTTTCAGTGAGAAAGTCGTTGTGAATAATGGATAATAAACAATCAAGTCCTCACCATGAGGGTTTTGTTCTATGTTTTCAAAGAACGGAACCCTTAAAATAATAATAAAATTTTCTCAAATTCTTTTCTTTATATCTCATAAAGCTTAAAAACACAAAATTTGAAAGCCTACTAAATTATTTTTTAATCTCATCACTTCAAAATAACTACCAACGTTCTAAAATAAAATGAAATAAAAATTAAAATTTATTATCGATATAACATTTGTTGGGTTCTCTCAGATAACAAATTTACATATAGACCTAATACATGTTTTCACAACTTCGTTTTCTTAACACATCAATAATAGGTCTTTTTACTGAAAGCATATTCTAAATATATTCTTTTTTCTAATATCTTTATAATTACCAACTTCCATTTAATATATTAATAAAACATTTGATGGGTTTTCTGGACACTTACATAACAAATATTTTTATCGAAAACAACTATGTTTGCAAACTAATCTGGGTTCGTGTTTAAGTTTTTTAACTGTTGTTAAATATTATCAATATTGAGGGATAATAAATTTCAATTCGCATAATTTTGTGTTTTTCAATTCTGTACATTTGGTTGGCTTTTGAAAATTCGCCAAAATGATGCTAAATTACTACATTCTATCAATGTTACCAACGTGGTATAAAAATTTGTAAAAATGTTTTAATTTTACTAAAAGTTTGGGAAAGCAAAATTTTGATTTTATAAACTTTCAGAAAAAAGCATGAATGCTGACTTTCTTTTTACTAATGAGAAACATATAGTTAAATAATATATACTTTTATTGATAACTTTGAATACAGTTGTAGAAAAAATGCAAATTATTCGAAATGAAAATTTTAACCTTTAAAACCTATTCGGTGCACAGTATATATACTAGTAGTGTCTTTCAAAACATGACGCGCAAGACACTACCGCGTCTCTTGATAGGTTAAAACAAGAACAATACAATACATAAAATATAAAATAAACAACAAACTTGTTTTGTTTTGTTGTTCGCTATCTTTGATGTATTTATTTCAATATGGCGATACCAACTTTTGCAGGAAAACTGGCAATTAATCGAAATATTGTAGTCGAGGATAAAATAGCATCTTGTTTTCGCTTAGGATGATGGCAATTCTTCACTCGGATGATTCCCTCCGAGTATTTACCAAGAACGAACAAACATCATGTATCTGCGTTTTATTACTAGCGGAAAACTGTTAGAATATTAGCAGGAATATTTCATCGTATCTTTCGAGGGATTTCATCCTTGGATTTTTTCATGTCTTAAAATATGTTTGGTTAGGTCCAGTTTATGCTATTTTATTAAAAATTAAATAATTTTCTTCAGAATATTATAATTATTAATTTTTTCAATTAAATAAGCATAAACATAAGTTTGTTAAATTTTTACCGAAACCCTAGAAATTTACCGTTTTTTTGATAATGTAATTTTGGGTGATTTGCCGGTTAACCGGTAAACCGATTAACTGGTATTGCAAACCCTAATTAAAACAAAACAATGAAAATATCTATCTACAAAAAATTGGTATTGATACATGAAAAATACTCTTTTCATGAATCTATACTATTTTTTTTCGATTAAGTTGGACATGTGCAGCACACTAAATATGAAATATTCATTACTTAGACTTGAGTATTCTAGAATACCATGTTAACTAGAAAAGGAAGGAATTTGAAAGAATAAGGATATGAAAATGGTTAGTCTAATTTTTTAAATGGCGACGCACATTTTCTGTAAATGTTTGAGGGGTGCATTCATTGGCAAAAAATGCGAAAGGCAATGAATTTCATAATTTCGTCACTCTAAGAAAACGATCGTTCTGAAAAGAAAGTACATATTTACTACGGGTAGGTTACAACACTACAGGTGGGTTTCGGGTGGGTTACAACTACGGGTGGGTTACAACATTACAATGGGGTATTCGAACCACAATGGGTTGGACATTTCTGAAGCTTCGCTTTGTCGGTTGTGCTGCGTACATACATGATTTAAGGATGTTTTGAATTTTTCTAAAAGACGAATCATTAAATTTGTATTTATATTAGATTGCAATTTCAACCATATTTCGTCGGTACTGAACTGAACCAAGCTGGGCACTTCACTCAGTATTATCAATCAACCGTGTAGAATTTCTCTGTATAGAGTCTAGAAATTTTATTGTTGACTGAAGATCACCTTCCTAAACATGACAATAGTATTCCATACATGGAAGAATTTACCAGGGATTGAAAAAGTTCTTACATCGGCCAAGGTAGCCCAATTTTTGGATTGTAGATTTTGCAAGAGTGAACACATGTTGGTTCAATTTCATATATATTATGACTTCGGTTTGAAAATCCTAAGTATTACATTCATGAGCCAAAAGTGAAATTCTTACTTCCACTTTTTTGGCATTTCTCGAAGTTTCACGATTCCAAAAAAGCAAAAACAAAAAAATGGATGTCTGTCTGCCGGGAAATTTTTTGAATTTGTTTTAGTTTTTGAAATATTTTTGGAATTTTGAAAAACGTTTATATTTTTGATTTTGTAATAATTTTTGCAATATTTTTAGAATTTTTGAAAAAGTTTTAATATTTGATTTTGTCATAATTTTTGCAATATTATTAGAATTTCGGTAAAAGTTTGAATCTTTGAATTTGTGAATTTTGAATTTTTGTATATTTTTAGAACTTTGAAAAAAGTTTGTATTTTTGATTTTGTTATAAGTTTTACAATATTTTAAGAATTTTTGAAAAAGTTTCAATTTTTGATTTTGCTATAATTTTGCATTATTTTTAGAATTTTTGAAAAAAGTTTTAATCTTTGGTTTGTAACAATTTTTGGAATATTTTTAAAATTTTGAAAAATATTTAAATGTTTGAATTTATTCAATTAAAAATTGAATATTTTTGGAATTTTGAAAGAAATATGAATTTATTTCGTTTTGATTTTGTAATATTTTTTCGAAACGCTAAATGGGAGGTTTTTGAGTAGTTTGCTGATGGTATCATCTTTCTACTAAATTGTATTAATATATGATCTGTTATAATTTTCCGGCAACGTATTGCTATTGATATTTCGTGTTAGTTTTGTAATAAATTTCTAAACAGAGATAAAAAAATACATGTACTTTAACAAACAAAGAGTTATGTTTGATATACATCGCGCGCAAAACTAAAAACCATGTCCTCATAAAAGTTTTTTTGCCAGACCGAAGCCTTGATATCTCAGAGCAGTGAGATTTGAGCCCCTTCTTCTTTTTCGAAAACAACACTATGGTTTACTATGAGTCAACCTCATGTAATTCGTATTCATGTAATTATTTATCTTAATAGGGAAGTCTTGATGTTGCTCCATTTCGTGAAATTTTGGGAAATTGATAATGTTGATTGTAAAAAACAACGAAATTTCCAAATATGTAAAATGAATTGTTACGATTCTACATAATCAAAACAAAAATGTATTACCGCTATACAATATTTCAACTGTTCAAACAATAGCCGTGTTCGATTTGACTGAAGCAACTTAAACAACTGAAGAATTGAATGCAATTGTTGTTGTTTTTTCAGTTGTTTCAGTCAAATCGAACACGGCTATTATTTCAACGTCACATTGTTTTCCAAGAAATAGGGATAAGCAAAAACATTAAATAAATTTTTCGTGTTTTCTTTGTACATATAGAAATTTTGTATGTACCTAGAATATTTGAGAAATTAAGCAGAATTATATAAGAAATTCTCTTTTGTATGCGATCGAACCATGAAGAATTGGGAATTACGTTTATCGAATTGACAGTGAGGCTAATTCGAAGGAAGGTTGAAAAATGTGACAGTTTCAATATTTTTATCACGTGTCAGGTAAAATGAAAGTAAATATTTAAAAAGTTTTTAATAGAGCGCAATTAAATAATTTAACTAAACATAAAATTTAGATCTAACTAAATGGAAAACCAAACATATGAATGTTTCAAAGGAGGCTGAGAACTAAGATGTGCGGCGATGAACGAATTGAGGGAGTTGAATCTTATAAATATTTGGGATCAATGCTTGACTCAAACAACAGCATACTAACAGATATAAAAGCTCGAATCGCTGCAGGTAATCGAACTTTCTACTCAATTAAACCTCTCCTTGGATCACCGTATGTATTAACTAACACCAAGCTCAAGTTATACAAGACATTGATTAGACCGGTTGTGATGTATGGGTCACAAACATGGAACCTTACTCAAAATGACGAATCGCATTTATATGTATTTGAGCGTAAGATCCTACGCTACATTTTTGGTCCACTTAAGACAGACGATGGAGAGTATAGAACCCGATATAACTTTGAGATCAGAAACCTTCTTGAAGGTCCTGATATAATAGGTTGTATCCGTTCTAATAGGATTGCTTGGTTTGGGCATGTTCTACGAGCCGATTCACAGTCTGGAATGATTAGAAAAATGTACGTTACTACCCCAGGGAGTGGGCGACCGCGAGGTAGACCACGACTACAATGGGAGACTGACGTAATAAACGACCTTAAAAAAATCGGCTGCCATGGTAATTAATGGTCACTGTTGCGAATGACCGTGGTGAATATTCAAAGCTGATTAGCCTGACAACGCTCCTACATGGAGCATGAACGCCGTTAAAAAAGAAAAAAAACTAAATGGATGAGAGTGGAACAAGGGTTATATCAGAAGATGGTTTTCGGCAAGGTAAACTATAATAAAATTTTTTGTTTTCTATTTTTGGTAGAAATTCAAAATTAGTTTTACGGATAAGGTTATCAACCTCTAAAACCAGAGGTGTTAAGTAGTGGCGACTGATTTCCAAAGCGACTAATCAATTTGAAGTTGTGGATTTTATGAGTGGAACAAACACGGTTTTTATGATTATTGTGGATATAAATTTTAGTTTTTTAGATTATTTTTGAAGTTATACTTCTTTGCGCTCGTTGTAAATATTTTGATGGGGTGTTAAACGAGAAACCGCGTCACGCTGTTTCAATTTATATTTTAGCCCTTATGCTGTATGGTAATAAAGACGAAATTAGTAAATCAACCTTATGCTGTATGGTAATAAAGACGAAATTACTAAATCAATCATATTTTATAATAATAAAACATTATTCGCTTAGTTATCTTTGATCAATTTTTTTTTCACTTTTCGGAATTATCATTAAAATGAATAGTTAATGTATAAAGTGCCAAACAAATGTGTACATTCATATGAAAATTATGTTAAATTATTTTTTAACAAATACATATTTCTAATTTACAACAAATATGTTCTTATGGTTTGCAATTATATAAAATATGTACATATTTCTATGCATTAGCACCAATACGATACATATAAGCATTGCTTATATATGATTAAACAAACCTGCTTGCATTAGCAGAACTGCCCTCAAATGTTCCAAAAATTGGAAATTGACGTTTCGTTTCCTCTTCTTAGAAACATTGATGAACCAAGAATTTGCATTGGAACCTTAGTACCGAAGAAAAAGATTATGAACAATATCAAAGTTACAGATTTAAAGTGTTTTACTTATTGAGTGATATATGCTTCTCCATTACTTTCAAAACTATTATTGTTATTGCAAGGGGTCTGTAAAATATATGCAAATATGTTAACAAATGTTGTGATTTGACTGTTTTAATAATAATATATAAGTCTGAATTTACAAATGAAATTAGTCTTATTATTATTTTTTCCAATTTTTGTTTTAAGTTGTGGGAAGGAATGTCGAAATAAGACGATGACCATAAAGCAATAAAACCCATTAAACGAAAATATTCACTAAAAAGTAGGGTCTGCGTCGGACCAGACGGTGGAAGTTATACTTCTTTGCCCATTCGCTCGCATACAAAAGACAGACAGATAGGATCCATTAAAAAAAATAACTAAAAAAACAAAACTATTATTCAAAAAAAAAATATATAAAAAAGAAACATATTATTCAAAAAATAAATAAAAAAAAATATTATTCAAAAAAAAAATTATTATTCAAAAAGTATAAGAACGTATAGTTATTAATTACTAGAAGGTACACCCGCACGGCGATGCCCATGCTTCCCAGATAAAGTGGTTGAAAACTGCTTTTTTTTTGAGTAAATTGTCCGATAGTTTTTTGTAATGTCATTTAATTTAACTTATTTTATTAGTAATATATAAAAAGTTTGAAAAAAATGTAATAGTATCATTTTGCAGTCACCAAAAGCCATTAAGTAAATGTCTCTAAAGCTATAGATAAATTTACATATTATATGTACGTTAAAATTAAAACACATTGACAGGCAAATAATAATTAAATAATTTTTATAAATGTAGATGGCAAAAGATTAGGGTTAGAAAAAAGTTAAAATTTTATTCCAAAGATTTAATTCAAATAATTCAATGTGTAACGAACAATTAGGTGAGCGTAAATATATTTGTTTATTGGATGTCACAATTGTCAATTACTTACTCCGAAGCCACCGTACTCGTCATACAAAATATAGGTACACTGGTTCATTGCTTTTGGTTTAGCGTCCTATTTCATGTAGACTTATAATCATTTATCAATCCAGAAAATTTGCTGTTCTGAAGAGGGTCGTATTTCAATTTGCAAATATATTTTATCGATTGTCTGCAATACTCTACTCCATTGATGGATACGCCGGCTGATTAAAAAATACCACCATTTTTGAAGTTATACTTCTTTGCGCTCGTTGTAAATATTTTGATGGGGTGTTAAACGAGAACTTTTATAAATATTTTATAAAATTAAAAATATCTTAAAAAAGTTCAATTCTTAAAAAAGTTTAAATCTTAAGAAAGAAATTCATGTTATTTTATTTCTATTTGTATTTTCCAAATTTTGAGATGGGCTATATAAACAGTGTTTTGTTATTGAACAAACAAAATATCTGTTTATTTAATCAAATGTTTTGTCAAATAGTAACGAAAGATCAATATGTTTACTAAAATATTTCACCAACGTTTTGAAATAACGTTTCGCTATTGTTTTGTGTGAACAGTTTCGTTGTTGTTTTTGTTCAAATTTATTAATTTATTGTGTCTGTCAAATCTACTAACTATTCGTTGAAAATTGTTTGCAAAATAAAATCAATTGACATCCGTTGTTGAATTTAACGATTAATTTGCGGATCGAAAATAACAGTAGTCAGTAATGTATGTTGAATCGAAGAAAATTTCTGTTAATTTTACGTACGTTTTTAGATCATCGCTTTTAAACAATAAAAACGACCATGGAAGCAAAATGCATCAATTAAGATAAAATTATATATCCTTAACAGCATTGAAACATCGTTGTAAAAATTATTAATTTTAATAATTTTATTGTTGGTTTCGCTGCAAAAAATGATGTTTTAATTTTTTTGTCCAACATTTAATTAAAAATTATCACGTTCTATTTGTTTTAAAATATTAAAAAAATAAGTTTGTGACTTCTATTGGTTAGACCCGGTCTGCTCCTAAGAGAGACACCATGTTCGAGAAAAATCAATCAATCGCCAAAATTTGCAAAGCTAATAAATGGTTTATATTTAATTTCAAAAATCTTATATTATAAATGGAAAGAAGTCTTAAATAGAAAGAAGTCGAACGTAAATACATTTAAGTACAAAACCTAAATTTCTTGGAAGAGCAATTGCTAATCTTTCTCATGCCGATTTTGGTCCTATATATTATTGGGTAACATAAAAAGAGAAAGAAATAAACTCAAACTGAAAATTTTACATGGCTATTTAATTTGTTCATCACTTGTTCATCAGAAAAGAGTGAATTGGAATCCAAAAGGCTCTGTTAAATAGGAGTCCTAATAGTCTTTCTAACTGGCTGCTTATTAAATATTTAATATCATCGAATTTAGAAATACAAGTTTTGATTTCATAAATTTAGAATATACAAATTAAACACAATTTTCAAATTAATTCTTCTATTTTTTCAATTTGAGGTCTTTTAAAACACTATGACAAGGCATATATTTTTGATGAAATTATTTTTCATTTAATGAAAAATATCATTTCATTAGAACAAATAAAAATAAAATTCATAGTAAAAAGCTCTAATCTTTCATGTCAGCTAATCCTTGCTTTCACAAAATTTGAAAAAAAAAAAAAAGCATCCACATATCAAAACTATTTTCTTGCTTTCCTTAAAATCACAATTCAGTGAACTTGAATCACGAAACTTTTATAAAATTTTGTTTTACCAATAATAATTTTTAATAACAAATCTTAACTTTTCAAACACACATCACTTAAATATTATCACATAACACACATTTTCCGGTATCGAATCATAATTGTTGGTACTTGGTACATATAAAAAAAATTCAAGATATATTTATTTGAAGTAAAATATTATTATATAATTAAAGTGTATCAATCATTAACAGTTTTGACTTCCATCCATCCGCTACGAGCATTTAAGCTCTAATGTTACAATACAATTTCTGTAATTTTTCACAGCTTTACAAATCTTAAATAAATTTCGATACTAATACATTTCCAAACAAAATCCACCAATAAAATTGTTTATTGAAAGAAAAGATTTCAGGTTTTACGACTTCTTTTTAATAACTTTCGTTAGTTTTGTATGCTGTGCTAGACCTTAGATGAATTAAGAAAAGAAAAAGAAAAATTAATTTATTCGCAATAATTCTAATATTATTATAGTGGAGAGTACGTTATGAACTTTTTGTAGAGTGGAGATCTGTGGTTAGGTACACTGTTATGCATATTTTATTTACTATTACAGATTGCTAATTATTCACATACGGTTTTGATTGTTTTTTCTCGTAAAAATCAAGAAGTTTATATAATGCTTTGTATGTTACATGAGCCAGCGGTCATGAAAAATACGTCTTATTACCTCTATTTTTTTATTATCCCCCTACAAAGGTGATTGGATATTTATTTTTCTTTCACTTTACTAATCTCAAAAAGATGAATTTTTTTTTGTTTTTCGTAACAAGTGTCTGTTTCGCGCAGTTTAGTTTGGGATTTGAGCGCATTTGATTAATAAAAAAAAGAAAAGTGAATTCGTTCAGACTCACTTTTATAAGATTTGGTTTTCGTTCACTTAGATTTTATGATTATGATTATTTTCGACCTTCTTCACTATATCATCATCGTTGATATATAATATTTTATATCAAAATTAAAAACAAAACAAACGAACTATCAAAATTTATTTAAATATTTGATTTATGTATATATTTTATGTTAAAGTGGTTAATAGCTTGTTGAAATAAAAATTTAATTTTTTTTATAGATTTGTGAAATTTAAGTCACAAAGTGGAAATGTGTTTATGTTAAATTTTTAAGGTTCTTAATAAAAAAAATAAAAACGAAATAAAGAATTGTTTAAATTGTTTAAAATTTAAAAATTAAAATGGAAAACTTAGAACAAAGTCGTAAACAATCTTTAGAGATTGGTTCGCCTGTTTTACCGATAAAAACTCCTAAAAAAGTTTCATTTTCAGATGAACTACCTAATTCAAATGAAAGTGAAATCGTTGAAAATAGTTTAAGTGAAGTTAAAAGCGCAGAATTGGGATCATATTTTGATCACATTTTAAAAAAAAATTCGAATTATTTACATAATCTTCATAATTGTTTTAATGACAATCATCAAAAGGATATAAATGAAGGAATACCACAACCGTTAATTGCTTCTGACGAACGTGATAATGTTTCAAGTTCGGTAGCCAATTATATTGATATACTAGAGAATGAGGAAAGCAACTTTAAAAGCATTCCATCAACTTCATCATCTACAACAGTATTATATTCTGCGAGTGATGACCACATTATAAACTCTCAACCATATCAAACGAACAATTCTAAGAATAGTAAGGAATTGTTAAACCTAAACAGTAGTAAAATATGTTCAAATGAAAAACAAAATATCGTTTTTCATGAAAATCATGATATTAATGGAAAATTTGAAAACTTAAATAATCAGTGTAGTGCAATGGAGTTAGAAGTAAGACGGGATAAAAAACGGTGGTTATTGATATCAGAGTGTAGTGCATTACTTGGTGATGGTAAACATTCACGGGATGGATTTCGAAAAATATTTTGTGAACAGGTAAGTGTTCAAATAATTATTTTCAATCATATTTATTTTTGTAAGTAAATTTTTTTAAAGTGAAAATGTAAGAATAACGATTTTAATTCAAAATAATTCTGAATTAAATTAACCTTACTTATATGTTGTGACTTGTGGTGTGATTGTGAAAGAAATTATTCGTGATTTCCAAGAATAAAATAAGTTTTTTAATAATTTTTGAACCCAAAAAATTCTAAAAAATTGCTAATTTGGTTCAAAACTCAAGCTTGGTTTAATCAATATTTAATGCACCTATGGCTCCTGCAAATATGTAACACATTCATCAAAAGTAAACGCTTAAGCGGGGGTAAGGTTAATTCGTACGAAAAAAGGCGTGAATTTTTGTGATGACACAGTTAAAATCTCTTTATTAAAACCAATACTATATTAAAGTATGACATTTGAAGAATATTGTATAAAATTTTCAGGAAGAAATATTAAAAAACAGAGCAATGGCAGCAATTATTCGGACGTGTCACGGAAAAAAGTAGAATTGCGGTGCACCTCATAACTTGGTGCTGGATCATCCAAAATCAAAAAATCAAAGTTCATTCGTTCGATAATAGTTTGCTCCAGGTAACGCTCGGAGGGTTTTTTGAAATTTTAATTTTTCACTTTTTGGAACACTTGAAGGGAAAAACGCGATTTTTTGCGAAAAAAATCGGCTAATTTGTTATTGTAAGATAAAAATTATTAACAAAATTTGCAAAAACTCTCCAGCGTTACCTCGTAAACTATGTACAGAAATAGTGTTCTTATCTGGTATAAAACGTTCATAAGCAATTTTGACACAATATTCTTAAAATATTATGCATTCAATTAAAAAAAAAAATTTAATACCTGTTTTTTTTATATTACATATTTGATTAATGAAAATAAAATATACGCGCAATTGAAGTTACGCTTAATATAAAAAACATAAAATATCATATAATAACTAATAATAATATATAATTACAAAATGATATAATTTTATTTTTAACAAAACTTTTACTAGCTGAGACATAGTGCATTTGATTCCATCTATCCCTAATATATTTTCATGATGAATTCAACACGATTTGAAATCTAAACTCGGATTGAGTACATTATGAAAACACCTAACTAGAATTACAATTATTATAAAAACGATCTATGGACTTGATGAATCATAAAAAACTAATCGATTAAAATATGTCTTAAGCCGGGCATTCACATACAACAGAAACAGAAACTGAAACTGAAAACTATTCAAAATTCAAAACTCTATTATCAAAATTTAAAATAATAATTAATATTATGTGACAGTTTCTGGTCATGTGACCGTTTCTGGAACAGAAACAATTAAATTTTAATTGTTTCTGTTTCAGACAAAACAGACGAATTTTCAGTTTCTGTTTCAGTTTTGAAATTCGGTTTCTGTTTCGGTTGCTGTCAAATTTGTAGGAAATTCAGTTTCGGTTTCTGTTTCTATTGTATGTGAATGCCCGGCTTTAAAGTGAATCTTGGTTATAAAATTTTGTGAATTTAAGATTAATTTAGATGAGAGACACTTGTAGTCTACTTTCCTCTTTAGATATGATAAGTTTCTTGTTATAAATATCATTGTTAAAAAACGATCAATTAAGTTTTTGAATTACGTAATTCCATACTACCTGCCCTCTTTAAATATTTATTAAATAGGACACGTAGAGAATATAAAGGGTTCAAAAACTAATCAGTATTCAGTACCAAAGAGTAAAAGAACAAAAAACGTTGTTTTTGAACCAGCCAAATTTGGTGATAGCGTTCGATTTGCTCTTCAAAGTTTAATTTAGATCCGGTTTTATGAGAAATATTGTTTAAGTTATTTAGACATATTATACTAAATAACGATGAGGACAATAGCTATTGATTTGAGTACATATTTATGATATGACATCATTATTTAAAATTCACTAAATAAACGACGATGTCAAAATGTATTTAATTAAAACAAGTTTCAGAATATTCAGAATTTCAAATTCTTAAGCCGTGCATTATACATTAATTTAACTTTATAAATTAATCAGCATGCATATAGTATATAGATTTCTCATAACTTGATTGATATGTTTTATTTGTCGTAAAAAATGTGAAACCAAAAGTAAACAAGCGAAAATAAAAACAAGAATGAAACCAAAGAGAAGAAGAAATAATAAAATTGTTATTTCCTCTTGATCGTTTGAACTCATCGTAAACAATTTGTTATTTAAAGAAGTTAGTGCACACGTAGATCGATAGTTAGATTATTAAAACCGAATTTAAACAGGTTCATTTACAGGTCAAACTGTTAAGACTTTTGTTTATTTAATAATTTTATTATTATTAGAGATATTCGATTATTATGATTTTTCAAAAATTTGCTATTCAGATACGAGTTAACGTGTTATATCAAATACCTTTGTCAATACCATGTTAGATATAACCAACCAAGATTAACCTACCCGTGTTGGCGGACTAACTCTAATTAGTTAGCCGCATCACTCTCAATCTTAGTTATGGAATACGTATTTGTAATTGCCCGAAGAAATATTATTAAAACAATATATAATATGTATAGACATTTTTCAGTGATTTAGGAAGCTAATTCTATTCTATTATGTTATTTTATAACTCAATACAATGACTTATTAATTAATTAATTACTTATTAATTATTTAATTAATTATGTGTATAGTTACTTGCTAGTTTATCGTTCTATAATAGCCATATCGTTCTATAAATATTTTCTAAAAAAAAATTTAAATTCAATTGCAGTTTGATCCTAAAAAAGTCATCCTCAAAAAAGTTAAAAAAAATTTGATGAAGTCGGTTGAGCCATTCTTGTTCAACCATTCAATTTCAAATTTGCCTCGGTCGGATTCGCAAAATTTTCAACTATGCACTTTAAAAAAATTCTAAAATAATTTATATTGTTATTTCATCCACACTACTTATATACCAAGTTTCAGAAAAATTAAAAATGGCCAGGTTTTCACAGCTCGGTCTAGATCCCGTTTTTCTTCATTATATTGTGTTGCAATTTAATCAATTATAATTAATAGATTGAGGATTTTAGTAAAGACCTAAGAACTCTTCAAAATATTTTTTTCAACTAATCACATTTGTCGGTAATAATTGAAAATGATTGCAAAATAATTTTATAAGGGCAATGATACCTGTAAAAGAAATATCTTTCAGACATAAAAAATTTCGCATTTAATTGGTTGAGGGGCGGTAACATTTTTTAAATTTCAAAAAAATATTTTTGACTGAAAGACAGAAAAAATATCTGTAAGATAAAAAAACATAACCTAAAAAGATATTTTTTGGTTGACAGTTTAAACTGATTAACTGGAAAATTGATTTTAAAAGTAAGTTTTACCAATAATCAATTACAATTAACTTAATTTGATTATTTAATTACAATTAAAATAATTTGTTTACTTATTCATACAGATTTAGGCATTTTCACATTGGACCAAATTTGTATTTTTTTGTTGCGATTATCGCCTAATAACTAAACAGATTATTTTAATTGTAGCTAAATCATCAAATTAAGTTAATTGCAATTGATTATTGGTAAAACTTACTTTTAAAATCAATTTTTCAGTTAATCAGTTTTAACTGTCACGCAAAAAATATCTTTTTAGGTTATGTTTTTTTATCTTACAGATATTTTTTCTGTCTTTCAGTCAAAAATATTTTTTTGAAATTTAAAAAATGTTACCGCCCCTCAACCAATTAAATGCGAAATTTTTTATGTCTGAAAGATATTTCTTTTACATGTATCATTGCCCTAATTCATCATTCGTTTATCGATGCCGGGCTGCTTGTTGTAAGCTTATATTTTAAGCTTAGTACGATGATTGAGATAAGTGTAATTTTAATGCGATCTCCAAAGCTTCCCAAACTGATCATTTTAACTGCCGTAAAAAAGTTGTGAAAAGTAGGAAGTTTGACACATTTGTAATTTTAAAACAAAAACTTTTTGCGTTTTTTTTTTCAAAATTCAAATAACTTTTTTATTCGCCTACATATTACAGTGTTACTTTATTACTGTAATTTGCGGCCGTAAAGTGTCACTTTTTAACCCTATAGTTTGTTGTCATAGTTACGTCCAAACTTGTTGTTGTTAAATTTGTTGAATTGTATGAAAAATAAAATTTTTTTATCAAAGCAACCTTTCAATTCAAAATTTCATAACCCAATCGAAATTTTTGTTATTATTTGTTGTCATAGTTATTCAATTATTTTGAAAAAATAACAAATATTTTGTCAAAGGTTACTAGTTCAACATATTTTTATTTCAAAATTTATGCAAATTTATAATTTTGATTTAGAATAACCTATTTTTTTCAATATTTTGCTTGCGGCGTATAAAAAATAGTATGTGACGCATGGACGTAAGCTATTTTGGACTTAATATGGGTGCAAAACTCGTCTCAATTTGCAAAATCCACATACACCCAATATCTTTACCTTTACGTGCTTGCATCATGATATATACTGTTATAAAACAATATAATATAAAACAAATTAAACTTCAAAATGCCGCAGTGAAATAGTGAAACCAAATGAATGAAAAAAATTTTTTTCCTTTTGATTTCACGATGTTAAATTTGTATCAACATTTCATTTCAATCAATCTCGGTACTAGGCTTTAATAGGATATTTGAAATTATAGCGACCAAAAAAAAATTTAAGTTTTTTTATGCAAAATTCCTAGAAACGGGAGTTTTTAAAATTTTTTCGCTTGTAATATACAAAAATAAAAGTGGGGACAGAAAAAAAATTCACACTTTCCAAAATAAGTCAAAACCCGTGCCTTCGAAAATTAAAAAAAAAATGTTTTAGACTAGAAAAATTTTTTTTTGGAAATTTCCACTTTCAACTCCATCAAATAACAGTTAAAAAGATACGTCGACCGCTATTGTTTTCGTTTAATCTTTGCAACATTGCTAAATATATAATTTACATAAATGTAAAAAATATATATTATGGAACTGGTCTCCAAGTTGGTTATTAATTAAATAATTATTAAATTTGTTGATGATTCAATAAAAATGTTTTATTTTTGTAACAACTTTTTATAAAATATAAAAATTAGACCGGTTTCAGATATATATATATATATATATATATATATATATATATATATATATATATATATATATATATATATATATATATATATATATATATATATATAAATATGTATATATATATATATATATATATATATATATATATATATATATATATATATATATATATATATATATATATATATATATATATATATATATATATATATATATATATATCTTTCATAGTTGTTAGAAAAATAAAACATTTTTATTAAATCAACAAATTTAATAATTATTTAATTTGCAACATTTCCTACAACCTTGAATTTTCTCACTTTTTTGTTTTGTGATGTTCGAAGTTAAGGGGAGGGGGACAGGGAAAAAACACACGTTTTTGCTAATAACATGAAAACTAAGCAGTCCATAATTGATTGAAATTTGTTTTTGAAATTTCTGGATTTTTCTCGATTTTTTTTTAAACCAAACTCGATTCCTTAAAAAAACCTTTTGTTTTACTATCTTCTTATCTATTTCCATAAAATATAGATACCAAAAAATATTCATAATTTTCTGTTTTCAGTAGGAGTTATTGATTGAAGAATTTGATTGAAATTTAAAGTTGATAGCACTTATAGTTTTAGAGAAAATCGATTATCTAGAAATTCGGACGCACACCGAAGTCTCACCAATAGGGTACCGCGTTTACTTTTTAAAAGTACGGAACCCTTAAAAATACATAGGTAAATAATGACAAATTTTCTTTTATTTTTTATGAAATTAACAGAAAAAAATACAAAAATAATAATTGCATTCCCTTGTTTCATTTTATTAGTATGAAACTAAACTTCCAGACTACTTGATATTTTAAGATATTTAAAAATTAAAATGGAAAATGACTAATATCAAAATCTAATCAAATCAAATATGATAATTTATGTAAGTAGTAAAAACTATAGATAGCTCGGTTGAGAAGGCAAATATAGATCTCGAAAATTATATCCCTATATAAAAGATCTCGAAAATCTTTTCTTTTTTTTTCTTTTTTTTTTTTTTCAACATGGCTTTTGAGTAGAGAAGACGTGTTTCGTAGAGCTAAATTTATTTAAATATTTTATTTGTGCTGCCTATATAAATTTTATTTTTATTTGTGATTGATCACCAGTTAATTGAAATTTATTTAATTAAAAGTTATTGTGTAATTTATTTTTATGTTTATAAAACAATATATTCTATATACGGTAAAAAACTAAAAAGTATTAAAATATTAAAAACAAAATGGGTGATAAAGGAGGAATTAAAACTAGAAAACAAAGTGAAAATGATTCTACAAAAAAAATTGATGCTTCCAATACCATTGACGATAGTATAACTAATGATCCTACTCTCAAGGACATTATGAAGGTGATGCAACAAAATCATAAAAATCTTTCTGATAAAATTGATTACATAAACTCCAGAATGTCAACATTATGTAGTGAAATTGAAGTTAATAAATTAAAAATATCTGGTCTAGAAAAAAATATGGACACAAACAATTCGAACATATTATTCCTTCAAAATCAGATTCAGTATATGCAACAAAAAGAACTGTATACCGATGCTGTAGTTTCAGGTATTCCTCTAAATTATAAATCACCAAATGATATCATCGAACAACTTAAAAGAGTGTTTAATTTTGGCTGTCTAAACATAAAACGTTTTTCATTTCATCCAAGAAAACTAATAAAAATGCTGAACCAATAACTGGATTTGTTCTTAAATTTTGTGATTCTGAACATAAAGATGAATTCATGACTAAAGTAAGGGAAACTGGTCCAATAGTTTTTGGGGATCTCTTTTTGAATGCACAACCAACGGATAAAATTAAAAAAATTTTCATCAATGAACGCTTAACCAGCTTTTATTACAACATTTTAAAAAAATTATTTGAACATAAAAAAACCAAAATTATATCAAATGCATGGTATAAACGTGGACACATTTATGTTAAGGTGAACAAAGATGACGAAAAAGCTGTTATCGTCAGATCGCTAGATGACGTCAGCAAAATTATCCAAAATCTACGATAAGTTACATGAAGAAGATGACTAATTCTGATGATAAATCACCGTATGTACACACATAAACAAATTGTTTTTTTTCATTAATATTATATTTTAGCTCTACGTTATATGAATTGAAAATACTAAACAAATTTAATTTTTTTTCTCAGCTGTTATTAGTTGAACTTATTTTTTGTTACAGTAAAATTTTTTTTTTTTACTTGTTTTATATTGTAAATTTTGAAATTTTCTAAAAATTATATTTCGTTTCTTGTTTTTGAGTGATAATTACGTGAACCATTTGTGTTAAGCATTCTGTTTTTTTTCTCCTTCTCATATATAAGTGTGTAAAAATTTGATTTTTTTGGTGAAAGGATTGAACTGGAATAGTTTACTACATCTCAAGTAAGCAATTTTATTCTTATTGTTTTTCGTTTACTATTTTTTATTTTTTGAGTTGTTCCGTAACCTATATTACGTAAAATCATGAATATTGACGACTTAACCGGGCAAAACATTGATATTGCATATTCATTGGAGCTTGGTGAATCGGATGTTTATTCTAATACATTACTACGAATAGTCCATAAAAACTCGAGGAGCGTACGTAATAAACTGGACAGAATAGAAGAAACCTTCTCCAGTTTGAATTGTTATCCTCATGTTGTTGTTTTAACAGAAACTTGGTTGTATGAAGATGAAAAAAAGTTCTATAACTTAAAAATGTATAACTCGTTTCATTGTACACGTGATCATAATCGCGGTGGAGGAGTAAGTATTTTTGTGCATGAATCTTTCTCTGCCAGTGAAATCTTTCAAACTACGATCGATAATGTTAGTTATTTGATTTTAAAACTTCTTCCGATTAATATTCATATTCTTGGTATATACAAACCTTCAACATCAAACTACGATACATTTTTTGAAATTTTCGATGATTTGTTATCTAAATATCTTAACACATATGTATTAGGTGATTTGAATATTAACTTTTTAATCACAAATGATAGTGAAACAGTGCGACTGCAGTCTGTGATTTTATCTAATGGATTTTTAATTCTTAATTCACCGGATGCTAAGTTTGCTACAAGAGTAACAGAAACCTCAAGGACTACCCTGGATTATGTTATGACAGACATCATTAAACACTCTTTTAAGCTTGCTTTATTAGAAATAGACTATTCTGACCACAGAATGATCATATTGGATATTCTTAATCAACCGATTGTTCCTCGTCCAGTCGAACTTTATACGGTAATAGATTATATGACATTGTCGTATAATATTAGTTTAATTGATGTATCAACTTTAAATAATTTTTTAGATATTATAACCACACTGTCGAATTTAATAGCCGAAAATACTAAATTAATTACACCACCATCAAAGAAAAAAGTTTGGGTTAATAAAACATTAATAAGATTTATAAAAAAACGTGATAAACTTTATAAATTGCGAAAAAAATATCCAACAAATCCCTCTGTCAATCACCTTTATAAAGTTTTTAGGAATAAGGCTGCCAATTTGAAACGAAAATTAAAAAACAAATTCTATTCAAATGAATTTAAAAAAAATAATGGTAATGCCAGGAAAAATTGGCGGATTCTTAACTCGTTAATTTTTAATACTGATATAACATCCACGAAAGAAAATATTGCCCTCGTGATAGATAATAAAATAGTGACCGATGACCTTCTTATCGCTAATAGTTTTAATAAATTTTTCATAAATGTCTCAAATTTATGTCATAACAAAATCCACAATAAGTTATCTTGTATTATTTTACATTTTATGAGTTACTTAAGCTTCGCACTTGAGTCTTCCTTCAATTTAAACGAAACAAATGAAGAGGAAATATTTAAAATTTTGACTCGCCTAAATTCAAATGCTGCAACTGGATATGACAATATATCGGTCAAACTAATAAACAGATTCAAACTTATACTTGTTCCAATAATCACCAACATTATCAATCAGTCAATAATCCATGGTGTTTATCCTAATGAGTTTAAATTATCTAAGGTAATTCCAATATTCAAACAAGGAGACAAAAATATCTTAACTAATTATAGACCAATTTCTATTTCTAATGCATTTTCTAAAATATTTGAGAACGTATTATATGCACGTTTAGATAATTTTTTGAGAAGCAATCAGTTTATTCACCCAAATCAATTCGGATTCATTTCTAAATCATCAACTCAATCAGCTATAGCTAATATTCTAAACAATATTCTACCTGCCTTGGATCAGAAATTTTATGTTTCCGTGTTGTTTATTGATATAAGTAAAGCATTTGATTGTATTGATCACAACATTTTGCTTGAAAAAATAAAACTACTGAACCCATCTTCAAATACTCTATTATTGTTCAAAGATTTCTTACGAAATAGGAAACAATTTACTGTTGTTAACGGAACCTGTAGCGACGAAGATTGTGTATTTGCGGGTGTTCCACAAGGCTCAATTCTAGGTCCACTACTCTTTATATTTTATATTAATGATATCTTCTCATTGGGTCTTGTTGGAATCCTGCAAATGTATGCCGATGATGCAGCTATTGTATACAAAGCTAACAGTCCTTGGCAGTTATTAGAAATGATGAAACAGGACTTGTCTATTATTGAAAATTGGCTTATTGCTAACAGTTTATCAATTAATCTAAAAAACACTGACTATATTCTATTTGAAACTAAGCCAATACCACCGAATTTCCCTAGAAGCTTCAAAATAAATGAGAATGAAGTAAAGGAGGTAAAAATAGCAAAATATTTAGGACTCATTTTTGATTCCAAGTTAACTTGGAAACAACATATAAACAGTATCAAGAAGACGATAGCTCCGATAAATTTTGCTATCAGAAGAATAAGAGATTGTGTTGATGAAAAGTTATCCTGGTTATTGTACTATGCCCATATAAATAGTCGTCTTACACATATGTCCCAGTTTTGGTCTTCATCCTCAAAAGCTGCCGTACATGAACTAGTAGTGCTTCAGAATAAAACAATCAAAACTATAAAAGATCTTCCTTGGCTGACTCCATCAAGATCTCTGTATTCAAAGAACATATTGCCATTAGATCTAATTATTCAATTTGAATCACTACTTTTTATTCATAAAATAAAGCATAAGCTTTTGAAATGCAATATCAATATTTTATATACAGAAGATGTTCATGATTATAATACTCGCCAAGTCTCCAAAATGTATGTTGCTCCAGTAAGAACAGCTAGAGCAACAAATAACGTATTTTTTAAAGGATTTGTGCATTACAATAATTTACCAACTAATATTAAATGTATTGAATCAATTAATTTATTTAAAATAATATTGAAGGAACATCTTTTTAATCTCTGGGCAAACTGAAAAGAAAATAATGGTGTTTTACTTAATGAACTGCTTGATTGAATCATGATGGCTCTCTTTCAATTTATTTGAAATGGTAATTGGTATTCAAGTTTCGCAAACAAAAAGGTACTAAGCTTGAAATAAAAAAAAAAATCCACAAATATTTTTTTTTCATCGCTGTCATATGTTTTTCCACACTTATCTATTTTAATTTTTTAATAATAGGAATAAATAACGATTATTTACTTGACACAGACGGCTCATTTATAAAACAAAATAATATTTAAAATGGAATAATGTAATAAAAAATATAATAAAAATAAAAATAAAATAAAAATAATAATAAAATAATAATAAATAATAATAAAAAATAATAATAAAAATAATAAATATAAAAATACATAAAAGAAAAAAAATTAACTTCATTATCAATTAACTTTATATTGTTGAAAAAAAAGAAAAAATTGTAATTAAATATTGTTAAATCGATTTAAGATCTGACCGACCTACACAGTTGCTTCGCGACTTTTGGTCTGGTGTATAATTTAAATAAAGAAAAAAAAAAAAAAAAAATATCCCTATATAAAAGATCTCGGTCAATAATAGCTCACTTCTCAACCTTGTTATGTAATGTTATACAATTTGGTAAAAGAATAGTAGATTCTTGTATGAGCTTAGAATGAAGGCAATTCATGAGTCATTCGAGTGAAGAATTGTCATCATCCTAAGCGAATACAAGATGCTATTTTATCCACGACTGTAAAATATTTCGTTTAATTTCCAGTTTTCATGCAAAAATTTGTATCGCCATATTGAAATAAATACATCAAAGATAGCGAAAAACAAAACAAGTTTGTTGTTTAATTTGTTAGGGGTATGTTTAATAAACTATAGAACTGTTAAAGAATTTTAATCAAATTCACTAGTTGTGGAATGAATACAATTACAATAGAAGACATAGGCATGGAAAGCATATATTCTTTAGTAGTCGTGGATAAAAGCATTGTCTAAATAGAACTCTGATTCAAACTGTGTGAATTTTAACAAAATGAACCAGCTGTAAACAAAACACGTCTATTTAGCATAGTAGTATCTTAGAACAATACTATTGTTCCTATAACGGTCGAAGCCTAATTATTTCTTCAACAATTATTTCTTCTGTAACATGCAACCAGAGCAACAGCCTCGCCGCACTCATTTGGGGTGCACATAGCAAAATGTAGAACAGCAAATGATATAATCACAGAGTGAATTTTTAACAGAGGTTCTTATCTTTGAAATCCTTTACCTGCTTTGCTTTTTTCTCACTATTTATTATTCCATTGTAATTTAATTTTCAACTAATCTTAGCTCTTAATACTATCTTCTTTATATTTTATATTCTTCTATTTGGCATGTGTTCATCTTTACATGCATTTTTGCGGATAATTGACATGCGCCCATTCTGACTAAAATCCTTGCTTCTACCGTTAAACTTGCGGTACCTCTAACTCGCTTCTTCCGTCTTTTGTTTTATTCTATAAAAATATGCCCATAATTTCATTTCATTCATAAACGAATTAAAATTTAATTCAGTACGCATAGGAAGCATAAAAATTAACAATAGGAAAAGCGGTTTATTAATTCCAGCATTACATATCATAATCAAAAAGTCAAAGGAAAAAGAATAGCTTCGCTCATATTTTGTCCAATAGCAATTTCAACCATTATTCAAAATGTTCAAATTTTCAATGTTTCAATGTTCAAACTATCTAAGATTAGTTGCTAATTCAATGATTTATTTATAAAAAAATCATAAATTTTTTGCAAAAAAAAAACACTTAAAGTATATGGCGTTCCCAGACCAATTTGTGAACGTGCCAAGTCTGAAACGCGTCACGCATGCAATGTTTTTGTGATCACTGATTTATACAATAACGCATTCCTGTAAAACAATTTAGTTAAGGTTATTGTTGTTAAAAACAAATAAATTAAATTATTAGTATTTTATTGGGTCACGGTTTAATGATATATTTTATTTTTCGAGCAAAAGTTTATTGGAAATTTGCGAGAGCGTAAAATTCATTAAACACGAACCCAATACCATTCCAGCATACTGACATGTATTAATTTAAATTTAATTATTTTAAAATTCATTGAAACAACCCGGATAAGAATAAGCTAAGGTACAAAACCTGGGCTAAGCCCACGCCACATTTTCAAACGGCCCAAATTTGAACCAAGTTTGACCTAATGTCCTGGGCCCAAGTCTAGTCTACCATCAACATAATATAGCTTGCACATGTTTACAGTACCTTAACCTGATGAATAACGCATAATATAATAAACTGAATTTTGTTTCAGTCTAACAATTAATAACTGCCCCAGACCGAAACCGAAGTTAACTAATCAAAACTTAGATCGCCAAAACGGGCCAAGTTTGGTTCGTTGTTTAATATTGGCAGCTCTTACTCGGGAAAAAGTAAAACGAATAGAAAAAAAAAACAATGAATTTTATTTTATTTCTTTATACCATTTTTTCCAAACAATTAAATTAATTTTATTCAATTTCTGTTTAACTTGTTTGGTATTTTGAAAATGAAATGATTAATACAATGACAGACATCAATTTTTATAATAATGAGATTTGAGACACCAACAAACAATCATAAAAAAGACTAATTTTTATTAAAATTGAAATTTAGTTCAATAAAATCATAGTAGCCTTTGAATTTTTTAATATACGACAGAGGGACATGCGCATCAGTTTGGATTTATTGTTTTTTATATAATCAGAGTGAAAATATTTTTATTGATGTTTATATAAAATACGATCAAATTATTTATAAAAAACAATAAACAAATTTATTTTAGAGATTAATGCAATCAAATAAATTATTTTATTGTGTGTCGCAACATTCGCGCAACAGAATAAAATTAACAGCTGTTTATTTTATTCTATTAAGACTAATAAAGCACAAAATTATGGTTGTAAAAAAACAAAAATAAGTATATATTTTATAGTTGCCGGAAGGATAAAGTATATTTCTGTAAGTAAAGTTTTTCCAATCTTTTAAATAATAAGCACCATAGTATAAATCAAATAAAATAAATAGAATATAACTAAATTTTAATAGTGGCATTTAAATAAAAGTCAAAAATCGTATAAAATAGAAATATTTTGTGTATTATTTTAAGGATGTGTTTACCCGTGCTTTCTAGACTGAACTGTTGAAATTTCAAAAGTTTGTTATAGAATATTGGGGTGAAAATTTGTTTAAGAACACGAGGGAAACCTTGTCCGACAAAAATGTGTGTGCTATTGTCGAGTAGGACAATTGACATTTTGGCATGTTTATGTTGAGGAAAATAGATACAAAAGTTTTCCGACTCGTCAAGGACAGGCGCTTCACGAAATATAAAATATGTGGTAATCATTAAATGAAATCGGTGAGGGTCCAGACACTATAATCTTTAATTTAGAAAAAAAATTACCGATTTCGTCCAACGGTTGTAAAAATCTTAAAACTTATGATTTGAAGAGCAACGCACTTCATCTTCGTAATCACACTCTACATCTTTTAGCAATGTCATTAATGCTCGACGGTTCAATTCACGTGCTCGAATAAGTTTAACGATTTTAGCAACTTTTTTTAAATACAAAATCAATTTTAATTACTTTTGATCGTAAGACCAGCAAGGCTTGAACATAAGAGTAAGGCTGTATTCTAAACGACGACTTATTTGAAACTTATTTATGTAGACTTACTTATTCACCGCCATTTTAAATAAGTATTTAAAAGCTATTCTAAATGATTTAGCATACTTAATTTGACAGCACATAAAAGCAAATTCGAAAATAAATTTAATTAGAACGATTTATTTAATTTGATCAATTAAAGAGTTTTGAAAACTATTTTTTCTATATTGCGTCTAAAATAAAGTCATTTCGATACCCAAATGCGTATCGAAATGGCCTTCATTACGATACGCAAAGTTTTGTCTTTCAAGGTTGGTCACATTGGTCATACAAACGTCAGTGAACATTAAAACGAATGATTATGTAAATAAAATTAATGAGAATATCTAAATTAGTGTTAAATATTTATAATAAATTAAAATAATTAGTAATAATAACAAAATTTCAAATTGACTATTTTTTAATAAAATACACATTTTTTAAAATTTCAAGACAAAAAATGCAAAATAGAAAAAATAGTATAAAAAACTCGTTTCATAAGACGTTTTATCGCACTTATCCTTTAGAAAACTCCCCGCTGCGCGGGTCGTTTTCTAAACAGATTGCGTGCGATAAAATCGTCGATTATGAAACTAGTTTCTTAATATACTATTCTTCATTTTAAATTATTATATTAATTTTTTTACGGATCAAAAAAGAAGTTTTATTCCTTAAAATCATTTAGTAAACAAACATGACTAGAGATTGTGATCGGGAATTCCTGTCTCGAGAAATCTCGAGACTTTTACATATTTTAATGTCTCGTGTCTCGAGAAATTTAAATATCCATGTTTCGGGAATTCTCGTAGTCTCGAGAAATTAGAAATTTTAAAAAAAATTTTCTTTTCCAAAATTTTTATGTTTATTTGCATTTGGATTTTATTTTCCGTAATTTTAATATTGCAATCAAATAATCAAATTTCCTAAAGGGTAACAACTAAAAATATTTAAAAGTGACAACAATGTTAATTGACAGATATTTTTTTTTTGTTTTGACTCTTAAATTTATACTCGCTGTCATATATATATATATATAAATGAAATTTGTGCTTTAGTTAGTTTAAATTTGAGTAATTTATGGCAAAGTGCTAAGTGCAAAGTATGGCAAAGTGCAATGAATTGTATTTTTTTTCTATATTTTTTTGTTATTTTGGTTTTTTTTTTTGAATTAGTTAATAAAATTAAATAATTTTACAAGATTTTTTGTAATTATTTAAATCTTATTTTATTTTATGAAAGTCTCGGGAAATCTCGAGACTTTCGAGTCATAGAAAAAAAATCTCGAATTCTCGAGACCACAAATATAGCGAGACAAAAAAGTCTCGATGTCTCGAGACTTGAAAAATGTCGGGAAATCGCAATCTCTAAACATGACACTGTCAAATCAAATTAGATTTTTCTATGAAAAAAAAATTTCAAATAAGTCACCTCTTTAGGTTACTTATTCAAATAAGTAAGTCTCCACAAATAAGTTTCAAATAAGTTTTGGTTTAGAAAACAGCCTTAGGCTGTTTTCTAAACCAAAACTTATTTGAAACTTATTTGTGGAGACTTACTTATTTGAATAAGTAACCTAAATAGGTGACTTATTTGAAATTTTTTTTTCATAGAAAAATCTAATTCGATTTGACAGTGTCAAATATTTTTATGTTTGTTTACTAAATGATTTTAAGGAATAAAACTTCTTTTTCGATTTCTAATAAAATTAATGTAATACTTTAAAATGAAAAAAATAGTTTTGAAAACTCTTTTAATTGATCAAATTAAATAAATGTTTTTAATTAAATTTATTTTCGAAATTGCTTTTATGTTGCTGTCAAAATAAGTATGCTAAACCATTTAGAACAGCTTTAAAATACTTATTTAAAATGGCGGTGAATAAGTATGTCTACATAAATAAGTTTCAAATAAGTCGTCGTTTAGAATACAGCCTTAGGCTGTTTTCTAAACGACGACTTATTTGAAACTTATTTATGTAGACTTACTTATTCACCGCCATTTTAAATAAGTATTTAAAAGCTATTCTAAATGATTTAGCTTTCTTATTTTGACAGCAACAAAAAGCAAATTCGAAAATAAATTTAATTAGAACGATTTATTTAATTTGATCAATTAAAGAGTTTACAAAACTTCTTTTTTTCATTTTAAATTACTACATTATTTTATTAGGGATCGAAAAAGAAATTTTATTGCTTGAAACCATTTTGTAAACAAACATAAAAATATTTGACACTGTCAAATCGAATTAGATTTTTCTATGAAAAAAAATTTCAAATAAGTCACCTATTTAGGTTACTTATTCAAATAAGTGAGTCTCCACAAATAAGTTTCAAATAAGTTTTGGTTTAGAAAACAGCCTAAGACTAACAAGTATTTAAAAGATCTATTATGTTGTGTTTTAACATAATCTTTAAGTCTGCCGACGATACCAACCAAGTAAAGCTGTTTTCATAAAAGGAGTTGTTGCCAAAAGGGGAAGTTGCCAAAAACATCAGGTTATGCATTGGAAGATCATATTTTTTAATAGCAATTATAAGTACATTTTGTATTATGAGATTATTTTTGATACATTTATTTTTTTTATGCATTTTTGAATTTTTTAATGTGGAAAAGTGTTTAGTTAGGGCCACAACAACTAATGCAGCGGGCCCCAAGTGGCCTGCGGACCGCGACTTTGACATCCCTGAACTAAAGTATATATTGTTGCAGTTTCTGTTGTGAAACAATAAAGTTTTTGTTTAATTTTTTGAAATTCTTTTTTATAAAAATTATTGAAGAGAAACCTAAATAAATACAAACAAAAATTATTTCCACCATAAATTTGCAGAAAGTGTTAAATAATGTATGTATCCTGACCCTATAAACAAAACGAAAATTTTTTAAAAATATATAAAAAAATTCATTTTTGATTCTTAATCGTAATTTTTCTAAGAGAAAATAAAATGTTGATAGTTTTACAATCTTCTTATATATATATATATATATATATATATATATATTTTTTTATATATTAATACGCTAGATTAAAACTTTGTGGAGCATTAGGCTTTTTTATTCGCAGATGGATTCATTTGAAATTTTCACAGCTAACTGATATTAGTGTAACCTATAGTCGGATCCGGATTCAAACAAATCGGATCATAAATAAAAAAGTTATTATATACGGAAAACTTTTTCTATACATATGCATTATAAGTTTACATACATCTTTCTTTTTGCTTTAAAACAATGCTTTAAAATTTTTCTTTTTTATATATTAGCTATCGAACCGAACAACGAATAACAAAAACGAAAATTTTTATATTTATTTTATATTCATTTCAGTCGTCGTATTTATTTTATATTTTAGTCGTCTTTTATCTTTCAAGAAGGACGGTCGAGTCGTCGGAATAAAAGAGATTATATGCGTAATTTTGTTTATTGATATAAAGATATTTACGTAATATTTTTCTTTGTTTTCTTATTATAGGAGGGCTATTATATTGAAAACGTACATTTTTTTGTTGATTTTTAAATTTTTGATTTTTAAAAAATCTGAAATTTTGATATTTTGTTGGTATTGACGAAAGGAAAAAAGTTGTTTCTGCTTTTATTTTTTGTGTACTCTGAATCGGCGTTATGCGCGGTTGAATTTTTGAGGCTTTTTCACGTAGTTTTGGTAATGGTTTAAAACTTAAAACTTTTTTTTCTTTTTTTATATTTATTTTCTCTTAGTTAGTTTATACATTTCCTTTGAAGTTTAGAGAATTTAGTTTATGAATTGATTTAGGGGTTGATAGACGTAATATTTTTCTTTTTTTTTATTATAGGAGAACTATTATTTTGAAAACGTACATTTTTTGTTGATTTTTAAATTTTTGATTTTTAAAAAATCTGCAATTTTGTTATTTTGTTGGTATTGACGAAAGGAAAAAAGTTATTTCTGCTTTTATTTTTTGTGTACTCTGAATCGGAGTTATGCGCGGTTGAATTTTTGAGGCTTTTTCACGTAGTTTTGGTATTGATGTCAATGTTTTGTGAATAGGTGCCACAAATTTCATCCGACTTAAGTATATTTTTGCGAGCAAAAAGAAAAAAAACTGAATAATTGAAACTAGGAGGGCCCGGCGTGCTTCGCTACGCTGATAAATAAAGTTTTTGCGTAGACATTTTGTTGACGTAGAAGCAATGATTTCAAAAAGTGGTAATGAGAAATGCTAGCATATAATTTTTAATTTTTCTTTTTAAATATTTGAATGAAAAATAATCAAAACTCTAGCTGATCAGTTCGGATATATGAAAAATTAGCGATCAAATAAGTTTTCAAGTAAGCTTATTTGATCACTAACTTATTTGATCGCTAATTTTTCATATATCCGAACTGATCAGCTAGAGTTTTGATTATTTTTCATTCATATATTTAAAAAGAAAAATTAAAAATTATATGCTAGCATTTCTCATTACCACTTTTTGAAATCATTGCTTCTACGTCAACAAAATGTCTACGCAAAAACTTTATTTATCAGCGTAGCGAAGCACGCCGGGCCCTCCTAGTTTTTATAAAAGCTCGATTCTATGTCTACAATTTGAACTGATGTGGTTCGAAAATTTCAGAGAATTTTCTAAAGAGGCATTTTAATACAATTAAGTCCTGCAAGTTTCATCAGCATCTTAAGATTAGGATTAAATAATACGAACAAACAAAATACTCTGTAAGGTTTTTTATTTTTAAACAATATTTTTAATTTTAAAAAAAGTTGTTTTGAACTATTTCAGATTATAAAATATAATCCATTAAAGCTTTGTAATGGAGATTGGTTGCTTCAATGTTAAGAAAGTATGACATTGAATAATTAAATTAAAATTCCGGATTTGGTTTTTATATCGTTTAAAGATAATATGGCCATAACTTATCACAAATTGTTCATACATTTAGATAGAAATAAAAACAAAAATATAAATAAAGGTTAATGGAAAATCTGTGATACAGTGTTAAAAATCGTTTTATAATATGTTCTTTATGATAATTTTGTATTCCATTCAAAAATGACAACAACAATTTAATCGAAGTTTAAATTACTTTTTTCGGTAAACGGCTGTAATGTTTACCTTTACTGCCGCTAGGGAGTTAGTTAAAGTCTTACTTTTTTGACTGAGGCTGCAAAAGTAACGCCGTTTTTATTTTATACTACGGCGGCTGTAAAGTAGCATTTGTTATTTGTTATTTTGTTCTTTTTTTCAAACAAATTGTATAACTATGACAACAAAAAATAAATTGATTCTCATTAGATTATGATATTTTTAATTATTGTATGTTACTATGACAACAAAACATAACAAACAGTTTCATTGGAAAATGAAATTTTAAATTATTGTATAACTATGACAACAAAATAACAACTATTTCAATTGGATTATGAAATTTTGAAAAGACTTCTTTGATAAAAAAATTTTATTCGTACAAATTTAAATGTTTTTTTCTCTTTTTTGGAAGTAATTATGACGATTAAAATTCATATTTATAAAAATTTTGATGTACTAATTTCATATTTATAATAAATTTAAACTTTTGCCGAAAAAATAGTGTATCCCTACGGTCGGCCGTCAAACTATAGACTCAACACAAAAAGTATCACTTTAGCTCCTAATTAAATAATGTACTATTACAATTTAGGCTTCATTGTCAATTATAGAAATATTTTTAGAGTTCGGCTTGTAAAAATTTCCAGTATTAATGTACAAAATAATATCGTAAATTTCTCTTAAATAACACTTAAAACTTTATTCACATCTAAATTAAATTTAACATAACCACATTCCATCTTAAATTATCGCAGTCTAATTTAAATGAAAACTTAACATCATCGCAGTCTAATAAAAACAAATTATATTTTGCAAGGAATGCCTTATATACAATTTTTCTAAATTTCTTAAATATTCCAAGTAAGTCAATTCTTTACAAAAAAAGCTACAGAATTTCTGATGAAATTTATTTCATGTTGTATTTTTTTATTTTCTGCTTTGTTCCTTTTTCTTGTGATTTTGATTTTAGATTTGAAATATTGTATAGAGGAAATTGAAATACAATACAATTTTGCGATTATGTATGTTTGTCTCATGCCGTGGATTATCTCAATAATCATAAATCCTATTGATCTGAGATTTAAATAAATAAAATTGATTGTATTTGTTTATAGAGGGTTGCACCAGGGAAATTTTGACTACACTTTGCCGTTTTCTTTCGAGAACGGACTACTTTATTTTTGGCGGTTGAAACATCGACTTTGTAATGAAGGGTTGAGGTTTATCTGCCAAAAACTTGAGCTACAACAAAAGTTTTTTTTATTCTATATAGTCAATTACCTTGCCAACTCACATTGGTAATGAATGTACAACAGTCGATCGGAGCAAAACTAACGAAGTTATGAGCATTAAAGCTTCTGTTTTTCCAAACTGTTATCCTCTACCTGCTCAGCAGCTGCCAATGCGGGATTATTTGAAGCGCCTTTGCAGTCTATTATATCTATTATAACCCCTAAATTTATTTCTTCGGTAATTTTTGGTGGTTAGATTAAACTCATCAACGCGTTAAGGATGAATGCACATTCACCAATCACATTGGCAGTAAAGCATATTCCTAAGATTTGAGTTTTTATAGGATTTGATTACTCTGAATAGATTCATTAGACTGAATTTACGTCAAGATGTAAAACAATTGGAGACTATTTTATTCGTATGTTGTAAATGTTGAACTAAACTTCGACCAAAAGTACATAAGAAAAATTAATTTTTTTTAACATTTAACTTGGAATATTTAAATAAAACATTAATGATAGCATCTTACATAAGCTCTAATATTTTATAGTACCAAGGTTAAGTTTGTTGACAAAATTTCTGCAATCAAGATTTAAGTCCGTAAGCGTAACAGATAATAAATTTTTCGATTTCGTGATAAGATAGCAACTTTTTACAAATGTATTTATTGTTCATTAAAAATTTTATTTAATTGTTCTTAAATTTTAAGTTATACTGATAAGTGATAACATTTTTTCACAAGATTTTTATAACATTTTACAGTGATTTGGATATGGCTTTTGTGTACATATTGCGGTTTGTTGTTTTTGTAAGTATACACAAAATATATAAAAAATGTGTGTTGGTGTACAATCGTCAATCACTATATCTAATATTTTATAATGTTTTTATCAAATTTGAAAGCAACCGATTATCATGACCATTTTTAGCAATGACAAACCTATGTGAAGTATGAAGTTGCAGTTTTTTTTGTTTTGCTTTGATTCAAGAAGTTATAAGTACACTGATGTCTTTGATAACAAAGCGATAATTTATGGTTCTACGATATATGTTAGTAGAAGTGCAGATTTTTATTAATTATAGTATCTTTAGGAAATATTCAATGCAAAGCAAACATCATTTAAATGTTCATTTAATTGAAAACCCACTGTCATTGCATATTTAAAAATTATATAATGTACATACATACCTCCATTACTACAGCAGTGAAATTGCTTTTAACCATACGATAAATTTGAACAAATACTTTATATTATTCCTATGCAGCAGTGGTGATTTTATGAGGGTGAGCCTTATCTGAAGCTCTTTTATTGTATCTAAGACAGTATAGCGAAAATATGAAAAAAAGATTCATTGTTGATTTTTTTTCAAATACAGAATAGAGGTCAAAAGATAGCTGTATGAACTTGGAACCCGAACATAAGAGAAAAAAAAGAAAAATATTTTTGGAAACTACAAACGACGGAGATGATTGTAGTAAAATGCTTTTGTTTGTAGTTGTAGTAAATTTCACTCAAATCATAAAAATGGTGATTTCCCTATACACAGTGTTAATTTTTATAAGTCAAGTATACAAGATTGTTCGAAATCGTTTGTAGTATTTTGTAGTAATAATAAATATTTTTGGAAATATTTTTTCACTCAAAAAATAAAAAAATGTGCAGTAGAGCAAAAAGGTGAAATAATCTTTTGATCTCAGAAACTACAAACGACGTAGATGATTGTAGTAAAATTTTTTAAATAAATATCACTCAAATCATCAAAAAAGGTGAATCCCTTATACACAGTGATAATTTTGATAATCAGAGTATATAAAATCGTTAGAAAGCGTTTGTAGTATTTTTTAGTAATGATAAATATTTTTGGAAATTTTTTTTTCGAAACTCACTCAAAAAATAACAAAATGTACAGTTGAGTAAAAAGTTGAAATATTCTTTTGATCTCAGAAACTCCTCCAAACGACGTAGATGATGGTACTAAAATTTTTTTGTTTGTAGTTTTAATAAATATCACTCAAATCTTTAAAACAGGAAAATCCTCTACACACAGTGATAATTTTGATAATCCGAGTATACAAGATTGTTCGAAATCGTTTGTTGTTTTTTTTAGTAATGAAAAATATTTTTTGAATTTTTTTTTCACTCGAAAAATAAAAATATGTACAGATGATCATTAACACTACAAACAAAAAGTTTTACTACAATCATCTACGTCGTTTGTGGTTTCTGAGATCGAAGGAAATTTTAAAATGTTTGCTTACTGAAAATTTTTTATTTTTTGAGTAAAAAAAAATTCAATAATATTAATCATTTCTTCAAAAAATTTTGAACGATTTCGAACAATCTTGTATACTTGTATTATCAAAATTATTGCTGTATGTAGGGGAATCACCGGTTTTAATAAATTAAGTGATATTTATTACAACTCCAAAATTTAATACAATTCGAATTTTGTTTTTTAGCCAAACAAAATAAAAATGAACATTTGAGCAAAATGCTAACATAGTTTTTTGATCACAGAAACCAAAAATGACGCAGATAATTGTAATAAAATTTGTTTGTTTGGAGTTGTATGTAATAAATATCACTCAAATCATTAAAACATATGAATCCTCTATACTAGTGATAGTTTTGATAATCCGAGTATGCACGATTGTTTGAAATCGTTTGTAGTATTTTATCGTGATGATAAATATTTAAAAAAAATTATTTCACTCAAAAACTAAAAAAATATACAGTTGAGCAAAAAGTTGAAAAATTTTTGATCTCAAAAACTACAAACAACGTAGATGATTGTAGTAAAGTTTTTTTGTTTGTCATAGTAATTAATATCACTCAAATCATCAAAACAGGTGAATGCCCTATACACAGTGATAATTTTGATGATCAAAGTATTCAAGATTGTTTGAAATGGTTTGTAGTATTTCATAGTTATGATAAATATTGTTGGAAATTTTGGTTATATTTTAGTTTGTTTTAAACTACTATTTAGTGATTGTGTGACGAAAGATATCGCCCACATATTCAACTTAGAATTAAATAATTGATTATTCGACTTCCACCTTGACTTGTAGCTGTTACACGGTATCTGTTTTAATGAATTTGGTATTTATGATGGAAAATAAGAGTAAGAACATTTAGACTATCTTATTTCTTTTGCATAACTGCAGCTTCTGTCTTCTACATCTATAACTGTAACGTAAAGTAGATATAACAAAATACAACAAAATAATTTTAAAAATTGTTTATATAGTTTTAAAAAATATTACAGTTTCTTAATGTCTAACCATATTCCACCTTTTGCTACTAAGCTTGAGTTAGTGGCATCAAATTCCATTGGATCTGCAGTTTTGTCATTAATCGTAAAAGAAAAATTTTTCAAAAAACTAATCAATCCCATTTTAGTTAGCATCATTCCGAATCTATTGCCAATACAATTCCGTGGACCTTCTCCAAATGGTAAAAATGCAAAAGGATGTCTAGCTTTTAAATTTTCCTCAGAAAAACGTTCTGGATTGAATACATTAGGATTTGGATAGTAACGCTCATCATTATGTATGCCATATGTTGAGATGAATACTTGTGTTCCTTTTTTGACAATATGTTTAGAATTTGATATGTGATAATCTTCATCAGCCACTCGAATCAACATTGGTATGGGAGTATACTTGCGAAGTGTTTCTGTAAAAAAATGATTTTGTTTTTAGTTAATTAGTTTAGTTAATTCAGCCTTCGTTGCTTCTTGAAAAATATTGATAGCTATAGAAAAATAAAAGCGTACACTATCAACAGCAAATCTGAAACTCATGCAAAGTATCGATGGTTAATGAAACTACTAAATCTAATGAACTTGTTGCAACAAAATCCGAAATAACACTCCATTGCTAATCTCGAGCCATATTACCAACAGAAATATTTGAGTTAAATATAAATAAGTAAAGGTACAGAAATGCAAAGTATTACTTGATTCTGGACCTTAATCTTTTTTTTTGTGTCAGAAAACTGTGGTCGCATGATGTGAATTTCAAAATCTCTGTACAGTAGACACATATTTATTACAAAGGTCTTCATTATTGAACATATTTGTTTCCTAAGCCAGAAAGAAGTACCAACAAAATAAGATTTGTATTTGATAGACCCTGTTTGCAACCTTTTTTGCAACCTCGTTGACTTCATTGATCATAGCTCCTCTTTTTCCGGTGTTGTTTATAATAGGTTAATTTATTTCACACAATGGATAGGATCAAAATATTTCAGACTGTAAACGAAAAGATAAATAGTTTCAATTATACATATTATGCCAGCGTATATCCCGTAAAACAGTTTTGAAAAAAGTGCACTAAGTGTAGATTAATTGTGCAAAATCTCCGTGAATAAAATTGGAAAAACACATGTCATGCACATGGTGTGCATCATATGTGGACGTAAAACAAACAAACGGGCACTTTGAATAATTAATTTTAGTGAATTAAAACAGTTATTATATTTATTTAATATTTTTTGTTTGTCATTTTTTATGTTGATTTACTGATATTTAAATTTATTTTTTTGCAATATTAATAAAATTGTGAAAAGTTAATGTTATTTTTTTATCTATAAGCAAATACTTATTTAAATTTTTGAACTCTCATTTTTTTTAATTCAAATTGTATCGTTAAAAAAATAGCGAAAAAATAGACACAACTCATTTACAGATGCATTCTTACATATGCATTGTTATTTTAAAACTTAAAAATACGACCGCAGGTATGATGTTAGCGCTCATATACTTTTAAACTTGAATTAGATTTAAAATAAACACTAAAATATTTTTAAAAAAACAAAAATTATTAATATAGAAAAGTGCACCATGCATATAATGTTTGTCGGGTTAATCACAGCTCAAAATGAAAAAATAACACAGATAAAGCTCTGTCGACGTTCAAATTTATAACCAAAAAACACACATTATATTTCATTGACAAAATTCCGCACATAATATGGACTTCTTTTGTAAATATATAATATAAGCACCTGAATATATGCATAATAATAACTAATATGTCTGCGATACTAACCGTTAATACACATTTCCAAAAAAATCATCTCTTGTACGCTTTCATATGTCAGTTTGCCATCATATTTATTTGATACTAAATTTATTTCATTTCTTACTTTATGTTGAAGTACTTGGTTTATTCCTAGCTCATACAAACACCATGTTATTGTGGTAGATGATGTATCAAATCCGGCAAAGAAAAACACAAACGATTGTGCAGCCATTTCATTTAATGTTAATGCAACGTCATCTTCATTTTTCAAAGTAATTAAATTATTTAAAAAATCTCTTCTTTCCACATTATTTGCTTTTCGATAATTCACAGCATCTTTTGTGACACCAATAAAAAAATTTATAACCTCCGTAGAATTTTGTTTCAGTCCAAGTTTTAGTGATAATGATTGAAATGAGTTTTCAAATAATATTTTAAATATTTTAAAAAATGAAAAATCTGCAGTTTTCTTTGCTATTTGAAACACTTTATTCTTCTCATCTTTTAGTGCATTACATTGAATTCCAAATGCACATTCACCAATCACATCGGCAGTAAAACGAATTCCTAAATTTTTTGCTTCAATTGGTTTTTCTAATTCTGAATCAATGCAATTGACTAATTTTTCACCATGATGTACAATAATTGGAAACATTTCTTTCATTCGTCCAGAAGTGAATGTAGGACTTATCTTAGATCTCATTGATCTCCATTTTGATCCGGGTAATGAAAACAAATGTGCAGATAAAGGATCATCTTTTTCATTAACATATAACCCACGATCATGAAAATTATTAAAATCTTTTATTAAGATATTTTTAATTAAATCTAAATCCAGAGGTATTATAACTGGTGTCATCATTGTGTAAAATCCACAAATTACATCCTTTTCCTTAAACAAGTCATAACTGTTTTTGAACTTTAATAACACATGTTGGTCATAACTACTTCTACCAAGATTTCCGAGAGGAAAAGATCCAGGAACATTTAATACATTCTGTTCGTTCCAATATTGAAACTTTTTTTTAATCATCAACCAGATTGCAATCACAATGGCTATCGTGCATAGCACTATGACACAAAAGTACGACATTTTACGCCTTTTTTTTTTATTTTACAACCACTAACATTTTTTTAATTCCACACAAAACGTTCAAAATTTAAAAAAATACTAAATTTTATATCAAAATTATTCAATTCAATAAGAAATAAAAATTATATATGAACATGTTTTTGATTGTACACAATTCAATTTCAAAAATAGCTAAAAACAAAATTAAAGATTACGTTATGCGTCGGTTTATAATTTGGAGTTTCAAGGTCGTATTTGTTGATGTTCTGCAATCGATGATTTTAAAAATAAATAAAATTGATATAATACATATTTTGAGCTAATTCTTTCGAATAAGTTTTAAATGAAAGGCGGTGTATGAATGCTAAATTAGGTGACAAAGCTTAGTTTGGATTTTGAGAATACATAATTTAATCAAGTGATAACTAAATTACATTACATTGCATAGGAGGGCCAGTAAACCGAAGCTAACTGAACACCTTCACGTAGATCCTTAATATGTATTGAGCTTAGCCTATTACAAAACCCTCAATATTGTGAGCCTGTTTGTTTTTAAGCACCGTGACTCGTGAGCATCGTGAGTATATAGCGCCATTTTGACAAATAAAACTCGATATAAAAGAAATTTAACGCTATATTGAAATATAAAACTCCATATAAAAATATTTACAAACATTAATTCAAAAACACTAGTCTATTTTTTGCGTATGGCAAGGCTCATTGTCAAACAATCGGGCTTTGAATATCTATCGAGGGTTTTGCCTATTAGTATAGATGTCACGATAATTGCGAAAGCTGAAAAGTCAACAACGTTAATTCTTTTAGCTCTTCCCAAAAACCGAAAAGCTTAACGTAAGCCTTATATAGAGTAGACAATATCTTTCGGTATTACAAAGTATGTGTCGGTGTCTGCGGCTGCTAGAAATTACAAGACAATTACATAAGTGATAGGACATGCAAACAGGAGATGCAAACTATTTTTGATATAAGTAATTTTTTTGCAATAACGAACTTAAACTATATGTCCAGTTGGCATTTCTATAGGAATATTCGAATAGTATAGCAAAAACCATTGACTTTTGAGATTCATGTAAAAAATTACTGAGCATTACATATTCATGAAAATCTGATGTTGATGACTACCATCATCATGGAAAGCTATATGAACTATGAGCACAACAAGAAATAAAACATAGTTTAGCTATACAAACATCACACTACGTGAGTCGTGACCAAGTGAAAAGATATTTCCTAGTAGTGAGCATTTAAATATGGTGTTCATTTCATTTTCTGTGCTTAAGGTACAAAATTGAATAGGTTTTTGGAAGTCAAGTTGCACTTTTCTTAAGCAATAGTTAGCAGAGTAAACCCGTTCGGGCAATTTTCTTGGTATTAAAGAGAGAGTTATTCATTGTTGATATATTTTCTTCAATATACAAACTAGCGGTGAAAAGATGTGTTATAAAAGATGGTGCACACACTAATTTAGTTATTTAGTTGAACATTAGTTAGTTAGTTAAACATATTCCTTTGTTACTATTTAGTAATTGTGTGACGAAAGATATCGCCCACGTACAACAAACAGGTGAATAATTGTATGACTTTCATCCTCGCTTGTATAGCTATTAGACGGTCTTTTTTAATGAATTTGGTATTTATGATGAAAAAGAGGTTTAGGACGTTTGGACTATCTTATTTTTTTTTTATCTGCAACTTCTGTCTTCTACATCTGTAACTGTAACGTAAAGTTGATATTATAACAAAATACAACGAAATAATTTTAAAAAAAATTTATATAATTTTAAAAAATATTATTACAATTTCTTAATGTCTAACCATATTCCACCTTTTGCAACTATACTTGAGTTGGTGGCATCAAATTCCATTGGATTTGCAGTTTTGTCATTGACCGTAAAAGAAAAGTCTTTCAAAAAACTAATCAATGCCATTTTAGTTTGCATCATTCCAAATCTATTGCCAATACAATTGCGTGGACCTTCTCCAAATGGTAAAAATGCAAAAGGATGTCTAGCTTTTACATTTTCTTCAGAAAAACGTTCTGGATCGAATACATTAGGATTTGGATAGTAACGCTCATCATTATGTATGCTATATGTTGAGATGAATACTTGTGTTCCTTTTTTGATGATATGTTTAGAATTTGATATGTGATAATCTTCATCAGCCACTCGAGCCAACAATGGTTTGGGAGTATACTTGCGTAGTGTTTCTGAAAAAAGAAATTGATTTTGTTTGTTAGTATTAGTATTATTTAAAATCCTTTTAGTATGAAGAAAATCAACGGTAAATATGTAAAGGTTCATTACGACAGAAAAAAAACCTTAAACAAAATGTCATAAGAATCGTTTACAACTCGCAAATTATTTATTACCAATCGAAATCTATAGATTTAGTTTATGCGATTGCAATTCTGTTCATGTGGGTGTGTCTCTTGCCTCCATTTGCCTGTGGACAAAATATTTCAGAAAAAACTTGATTTATTGACCACAGATTTGGTACACAGGTATCTCGTAGGCCAATAACTCTCTTTTTTCTCCTTTTTAGGGTTCCATACTTTGAAGAAGTAAAAACGGTAAAGCCTTCTAGCAGAGATTTCGGTGTCCGTGTCCGAATTTCTACATAATCGCTTTACTCACAAAATATAAGAGCTATCAGCTTAAAATTTTCTACAGTTATTAAATGTGTTTTCCCAAGCCTGTTGATAACAAAAAAAATCAAATATTTGTTTTTATCTTTATTTTATGGACATAGATAAGGAGATAGTAAAACAAAAGTTTTTTGTAAGGAATCGAGTTTAGTTTAGAAAAATCGAAAATGATGAAAATATTAAAAAAAAAAAACATGTACAATGAATTTTCGACTGCTTAGTTTTTGAGTTATTGACAAAAACGATAGTTTTTTTTGTAACACTCCCCGCCGAACTTCGAACATTACAAAAGAAACAAATTAAAAAATTTCATTTCATGAATTTCGCATAAAAAATAATGTTTTTTGTTTCGGTTGTTATAATTTCAAATGCTCATTGGAGGGGGGAGGGGTGGGTGGGTTTGAGAGTAGAAATGTCGAAAAAAATTATTTTTGATTATGTCAAGTGGGGTGTTATATGAAAGGTGATTTTTTTTTGTAGGGCAAAGAAGTTTTTTTGTAATTTTCGAAACTTTGTTTTGTTTTAGGGATTTTGCTAAATCGAAACGAAAATTTTTTTTTGTGGTTATAATTTTTAAAGTTCATTGGAGGGGGTTGAGAGTAGAAATTTCGAAAAAAAATTATTTTTGATCATGTCAAATAGGGTGTCATATGAAAGGTGAAAGGCTTTTTTTTGTAGTGCAAAACAGGTTTTTTTGTAATTTTCGAAAGCACAGTTTTTGATTTATTTTCGAAAATGTAAAATTTTGTTTTGTCCCTCCCTTATCTGCGAATATTACAAAGGCAAAAATTTGAAAAAGTTCACGGGTGTAGGGGTTTTGCTAAATCGAAACGAAAATATTTTTTTCTATTTTGCGTCTAAAATAAAGTCATTTCGATACCCAAATGCGTATCGAAATGGCCTTCATTAAGATACGCAAAGTTTTATTTTTCAAGGTTGGTCACATTGGTCATACAAACGTCAGTGAAAGTTTAAACGAATAATTATATAAATAAAATTATTCTTATTAATTAATCTTATTATTAAAAAATAATCTAAATTAGTGTTAAATATTTTAATTAATTAAAATAATTAGTAATAATAACAAAATATCAAATTGACTATATTTTAATAAAATACACATTTTATGAAAGCTAGTTTTGCAACAAAAAAAATATAGAAATATGATGAAACGCAGAGCTTACTATTTTGAATTGAAATTTTTAGAAATTTTCTTTAAAACATTAAAACATAAAAAATATTTTTTAAAATTTCAAGACAAAAAATGCAAAATAGAAAAAATAGTATAAAAAACTCGTTTCATAAGACGTTTTATCACACTTATCCTTTAGAAAACTCCCCGCTGCGCGGGTCGTTTTCTAAACAGATTGCGTGCGATAAAATCGTCGATTATGAAACTAGTTTCTTAATATACTATTTTGGTTGTTATAATTTCAAATTTCATTGGAGGATTAAAGGAGAAATTTTGAAAAAAAATTATTTTTGATCATGTCATGTGGAGAAAGGTGATTATATTTTTTAGTGCAAAACAATTTTTTTGTAGTTTTCGAAAGCATCGTTTTTGGCTTATTTCTAAAATTGTGTTTTGGAGACGAACGACGGAACACGGAATAATGTATACACGGAACCCTCGACGAGCGAATATATATATATATATATATATATATATATATATATATATATATATATATATATATATATATATATATATATATATATATATATATATATATTCGCACTTGTCCGACTTTTTTTTATTATATTCACTGATAGTATATCTCGTACCTTTCGATAGTTTCGTAATTCGGGCCTTCGCCGCTCTAATTTTAATTTGTGGATATACCTCGGGTTATAATTTGTTTGCTTGGTTTTTTGACCACAAAGAATTTTTTTAGAATGCGTCTGGGAAATTTTTATTTTTAACGACCAGTGATGATGTAAAATTCTTTGATCAACGTCTACAAATTTGAAAATGAGTATCGTTATTATTTTTATTATTACATTTTTTTTAAATAAATCGTTTAAAAGATTCTTAAATATAATTTTTTCTTACAACTGCATATATAAATATTTAAGTTAAAATATATAGATAAATAGACAAATAATTAATTAAATAATTAAATAAATAAATAAATAGATTTAAATAAGGTAAATTGGTTAAAAATTACTATATTATAAATAAATAATAATTTCAGACGACGAAAATGATAATAAAAGTAACAAGTAAATGCAAGTAGAATCCAACATCACGATCGCCATTCTTCCGGTTTGGCATGAAATGCATTCTTTAGTCCATACAAATGCAGTGTTCGGACATCATTCAAAAACCTTTTGGAACAAACAGGTATTTGACACAATTAAATCGGAAGTTATTAAACGTTTGGGTTTATCAGAAGTCCAACGTTTGGAATAATTAATAGGCACGACTACCATGGGTGACTTAACACCATCCGCATTTTTTCGAAAGTTAAAACAGCAGGATCCTCAGGTGCTGTAAATGAGGATTTACAAACATTGTGGCTACAAATATTAACCCAGCACTTAAGGGCAATCTTAATAGTACAAGAAGCCGAATCAATGGGTAAATTAACCCTATGAGCGGATAAGATATAAGAATTCCAAGAACCCTCATTCTCTAGGTATGCCACAGTTAGTGCAATTCAGGAAGGTTTAAATACAATCACATAAAATAGTTTAGCAAATAAAATTGGTGAACTGAGGAAACAATTAAACAATTTTCAACGCTGCAGAGATAGGCCAATAGAATTACGGATTGTACGTGTTGTTGTCGGTAGCAGGTCAGAAATTTTTTTAATCTCTGGGGTAGGGTACTCACATAATGGACATGCTGAGTCCACTCGCCCGGCCCATGGGGCCTGGAGTTATTCAACTAAGTGTGCTGGAAATTTTTTTTACTTCCTTGTAAGCGATATAACTCGTAAATGGTGCACTTTAGGATACTGGTGCCATGGGACTTTTTTGTTCCTTAAATCTATAACTTAAAATAAAAAATAAAACAAAAATAATTTGTTTTGTTGCAAATTTTTACGAAAAAATGTCTATAAATCGATATTACTTCGGTCTGAAAGACCTAAGTATTACATTCATGAGCTCAAAGTGAAATTCTTACCCCCACTTTTTTTGGCATTTCTCGACGTTTTAGGACCTACTGATTCTAAAAAAGCAAAAAAAAAATGTAAGTCTGTCTGTAGGCCGGCCGGCCGGCCGTCCGTCATTACCTACGCTGCAGGGAAAACGGCTGGAGGGATTTCAAAATTTTTTTTCTAAAAATTGGTATTCACAAGGGACAGGTCCGAAAGGACGCTGTGTTCGATAACTGTACCGGAAGTGTGTCAAAAAAATCATCATGTGTGTCAAAAATAGCAAATTTTCATATTTTTGGCTTAAAAAACGTTCATTTTAAGTGATTACGAGTAGGAACATTAAATTTGGAGAAATCTTGATGGTCGGGATTGGCATGTGAGATCAAAAACTAGATTATTGCATCATAAGTTTGTCAAAAAAATGTTGTCAAGTGTGTCAAACGAAAGATTTTTATTTATTTTTTTACCTAATTTTTTGGAAAAAAAATAAAATTAATTGTTTGTTTGAAATGAAGTTTTATTATTATTATTGAGAATTATGGCATCATAAGTTGGTCAAAAAAATGTTGTCAAGTGTGTCAAAAGAAAGATTTTTATTTTTATTTATTTTTTTACCTAATTTTTTGAAAAAAAAAAAAATTGTTTGTTTGAAATAAAGTTTGATTATTATTATTGAGAATTATGCCATTATAAGTTTGTCAAAAAAATGTTGTCAAGTGTGTCCAAAGATTTTTTTTTATTTTTTTACCCAACTTTTTAGAAAAAAATAAAATTGTTTGTTTGAAATAAAAATTTTATTATTATTATTGAGAATTATGGCATTATAAGTTTGTCAAAAAATGTTGTCAAGTGTGTCAAAAGAAAGGTTTTTATTTATTTTTTACCCATTTTGTTTAGAAAAAATTAAAATTAATAATTTGTATGACATGATATTTTATTATTATTATAGAGTATTATGGCATTATAAGTTTGTCAAAAAATAATGTCAAGTGTGTCAAAAAATGATTTCATTTATTTTTTTTATTTTTTGGAAAAAAAAATGTAGCTGTTTTTATGACGTAAATGTAATTTAAAATGAAATTGGACATGGAAATTTTTGAATTTGTTATAGTTTGTAAAATATTTTTGGAATTTCGGCAAAAGTTTTAACTTTTGATTTTGTAAGAATTTTTGGGATATTTTTAGAATTTTGAAAAATTTTAAATATTTGATTTAATTAAAATTTTTGGAATTTTGAAAAAATTTTCAATTTTTGATTTTGTAATAATTTTTGTAATCTTTTTATTTTTAAGAATTTTTGGAATATTATTGGAATTTAGAAAAAATTTAAATATTTGATTTTATTCTAATTTTTGGAATATTTTTGGAATTTTGAAAAAGTTTGATTTTATTTAATTTAACAATATTTTTGGCATTTTGATTATAATTTTCCGGCAACGTATTGATGTTTCGTGTTAGTTTTGTAATAAATTTTTAAACAGAGTTTATCTCTGAATACTTGTACTTTAACAAAGAGGTATGTTTGATATACATCGCTGCCCAAAACTAAAAACCATGTCCTCATAAAAGTTTTTTGCCGAAAACTATATTAAAATCCTTAACCCAGACCCAAGTCTTGATATCTCAGAGCTGTGAGATTTCAGCCCCTCCATATTTTTTCAATTGAATTTAGTTATTTGCAAATAATTGTTTATAACATAATTGAAATCTTCGGTTTTCTAAGGAATTTGCAAATTTTAAAACCGCTTCTCGTTTAGTGAAAAATTCGTTGAGAAATTTAATTTTGCAACTAAGGAATTTTCGCGTTTTTTTCAAACCACTGTAATTGTAGTTAATATTAAATATGGGTATAGGTAACAAAAATGCTATTTAAAGCTGGCATTACATCCTTTTGATTCCTGTCAAGCAAATTGCAAGCGGATGAAAACTCAGACCTTGCGGCCTGCCCAAAGTTAACAACTTTTTTTCAGGCATTAAGTGCAAAATAGAATTGTGCAAAAACTATCAAGCCGAATGAAACGTTCTGAAGCTTATTTTTTGTTGAGGTTTCAGCTACAAGATAAAGGGGTCAATTATGTTATAAACAATTATTTGCAAATAACTAAATTCAATTGAAAAATATCGTTTTTAGACATTTTTTCGCAGTTTTTCGCAAAAATCCAACGGCAAATTATGGTATTAATTTAAAACCATCGATATGTGTTTTTGGTGCATTAACATTTTTTTTACTTTTGATAGCGAACTCTTATCTATGTATAAGGCTATAAAACATTTTAACTATTTTGTTGAAGACAGAGTTTTTACACTCTTTACCCGCAAACCTCTTACTATACAGTCATGGAATCAAAAAGCAAAAGAAGTCTACGACACTCTCGTCAATTAGACTACAATCACAGTTTATAAAACACGTAGTAGCATATAATTTATCTAGAACTTACGACTAAGAAAAAACTCAGGTTTTTGGGAATAAATCAAAAACTAACCACTCGATAATTTTTTGAATTTTTTTTGTTGAAATTTTTAAATCTCTTTCCATTTTTCTAAATCAAGCTCGAATCCTTAAAAAGTTATGTTTAACAATTTCCTTATTTATGTCTATAAAACACAGATAAAAAATATTTGGAATTCTTTTTTCAGCAGTTGATAGCACTTCCAGTTGATAGCACATTTAGTTTGTGAGAAAATCGATTATTAAATTCGGACGGACACCCTCTTTCGACGTTAAAATTAATAACCAAAAAACACACAAAATATTTCATTTGCATAACGCCGCACATTAATATGAACCCTATTTTGAAATATATATTATAACATTCTCAATATATTTGTCTGCAATACTAACCGTTAATACACATTTCTAAAAAAATCATCTCTTGTACACTTACATATGTCATTTTGCCATCATATTTAATTGATACTAAATTTATTTCATTTCTTACTTTATGTTGAAGTACTTGGTTTATTCCTAGCTCATACAAACACCATGTTATTGTGGTAGATGATGTATCAAATCCGGCAAAGAAAAACACAAACGATTGTGCAGCCATTTCATTTAATGTTAATGCAACTTCATCTTCATTTTTCAAAGTAATTAAATTATTTAAAAAATCTCTTCTTTCCACATTATTTGCTTTTCGATAATTCACAGCATCTCTTGTGACCCCAATAAAAAAATTTATAACCTCCGTAGAATTTTGTTTAAGTCCAAGCCTTAGTGATAATGATTGAAATGAGTTTTGAAAAAATATTTTAAACATTCTAAAAAAAGAGAAATACGCAGTTTTCTTTGCTATTTCAAACACTTTATTCTTCTCATCTTTTAGTGCATTACATTGAATTCCAAATGCACATTCACCAATCACATCGGCAGTAAAACGAATTCCTAAATTTTTTGCTTCAATTGGTTTTTCTAATTCTGAATCAATGCAATTGACTAATTCTTCACCATGATGTACAACAATTGGAAACATTTCTTTCATTCGTCCAGAAGTGAATGTAGGACTTATCTTAGTTCTCATTGATCTCCATTTTGATCCGGGTAAGGAAAACAAATGTGCAGATAAAGGATCATCTTTTTCATTAACATATAACCCACGATCACGAAAATTATTAAAATCTTTTATTAAGATATTTTTAATTAAATCTAAATCCAGAGGTATTATAACTGGTGTCATCATTGTGTAAAATCCACAAATTACATCCTTTTCCTTAAACAAGTCATAACTGGTTTTGAACTTTAATAACAAATGTTGATCAGAACTACTTCTACCAAGATTTCCCATAGGAAATGATCCAGGAACATTTAAAACATTCTGTACATTAAAATATTGAAACTTTTTTTTAATCATCAACCAGATTGCAATCACAAAGGCAATCGTGCATAGCACTATGACACAAACGTACGACATTTTACGCCTTGTTTTTTATTTTATAACCACTAACATTTTTTTAATTCCACACCAATCGTTCAAAATTTAAAAAAATACTAAATTTTATATCAAAATTATTCAATTCAATAGGAAATAAAAATTATACAAGAAGATTTTTTTGATTGCACACAGTTAAATTTCAAAAATAGTTAAAACAAAATTAAAGATTACGATATGCGTCGGTTTATATTTTGGAGTTTCAAGGCCGCATTTGTTGATGTTCTGCAATCGATGATTTTAAAAATAAATAAAGTTGATAGAATTCAAATTTTGAGCTAATTCTTTCGAATAAGTTTAATAGTGAATTCTTTTTCACTGGACCGAACAAGTCCCGAAACCGAATTATTGAATTTTGTATTCTTTTAGATCCAGTTCAGTAAAAAAAATAAAAATGTCGATAATTCAGTGTTGAACTGTACCAAAATTTGTTCGGTACAGTAGAAACTTATTCACTATTAGTTACAAGGCGGTTTCTCAATGCCAAAATATGGTGTAGCTCAAGGCTCTGATATATCAAGACTTCGGTCTGGGTTAAGAATTTTGATATAGTTTTCGGCAAAAAATTATTATTAGGACATTGTTTTTAGTTTAGGGCAGCGATGTAGTTTGATATCTCTTTGTTAAAGTACAAGTATTTTTTTTATCTCTGTTTATAAATTTATTACAAAACTAACAACACGAAACATCAATACGTTGCCGGAAAATTATAACAGATCATAAATTAACATAATTTAGTGAAAAAATGCAGTGGCGAAGCGTGCTTCTGAAGCTAGGGTAGACATATTCAAAAGTTTTATTAATATGCCAGTAGAAACCAATTATAGTACAATATGATGAAACGCCGTAAAACTAAGGTTTTTGGACGTATGTGGAGTTTGCACCCACATTGATTCCCAAATGGCTTACGAAATGACTGTTTAATCTAATGATTGTTTAATCTAAATCAAAGTAAAAAATTTTATACATTTTGAAATGAAAATATTTTGAACAAGAGTAACCTTTGATCAAAATATTTGTTACTTTTTTCAAACAAACCGTATAACTATATGACAACAAAAAATAACAATTACTTTGATTGGATTATAAAATTTTGAATTGAAAAGTTGCTTTTATTATTTATTATATATATTTTTATATTTTTAAATATTTATTTTTAACTCACCATAAGCAAAACCTAACAACTATTATATTGATAAAAACTAGAAAAATAAACTGAGATATTATATTTTTTGTAGATCAATGCCTCTATATGATTTTTATAACTGGGCTATTATTTTGAAAACGTACATCGAAAAAAAATAACTGTTTTTTAAAAATCTGAAATTTTGATATTTTGTTGGTATTGACAAAAGGAAAAAAGTGATTTCTGCTTTTATTTTTTGTGTACTCTGAATCGGAGTTATGCGCGGTTGAATTTTGAGGCTTTTTCACGTAGCTTTTGGTAATGGTGGCAATGTTTTGTGAATAGGTGCCACAAATTTCATCCGACTTACGTATATTTTTGCAAGTAAAAAGGAAAATAATTGAATAATTGAAAAAAGTAAGTTTAAAATTAATAACTTTTCTCTTTTCCGCTAGGCGGCGCGTAAAACCTTGGTTTACTTCAAAGCTCATATCTCAAAAAGTAGGCCTTTTTTTTTTGTTTTTCACAAATTTTAAAGTAAACATATTCAGCTATGAAATTGAGAAATAAAAAGTCAGCAATTCAATATGGATTTTTTCTTACGATTTTTTAAAGTTTGGTATATGAAAAATTCACATGTGTTTTTTTATTAAGTTAATAATCCTGTACTAAATGTGGATCTAATAAATTAAACATTTCATATTTTAACACCTGCAATAAATTTGAACCATTTTTTGTGTATTTCTGATTGAGAAACAGGTTTTTATTCAGAATAAGAATTGGAGATCCCAATGATCGAAGATTTTGTTATAATTTCAACATCACCAACACTAACATTAGAAAAAAACATTAAAAAAATATTTTTCCTATAAACATTATAATTTAATCAATATTATAAATAAATACATTAAAAAATTAATTTATATATTTTTTTTGCCTTTAAATTGAAATATTTATGATCATCAGAAAAAGAAAACATTTTGGCAATTATTTTATCGGGTGTAGTGTTATCCGGTAAAAAACAGTGGAATCCTTGAGTTCTTTGTTTTCTTCCAAGAACATTTCGTAGATGTCGGTGAGGGTCCATAACACCAACCGCTTTGATTTCTTAATTTTTGTCGATCCTTCTGTAATAGTAACAACATCTTTAAGGCCAGGCATTGTTCTACTAATTTCCTCTGATAAGAAGTATGTTTGAATTTGTTTTACTATATTTTGTGACAAACTGTGCACTTGTTTGCTTTGAGGCCAACTGTAAGGACCTACTATTTCCAACAGATCCATGGCGAATTCTACCAGTCGTCTTGATGCATTAAGTTCATCCTGGATACGTTGATTTGACCAAAATTTACGTGGTAGAGTTGTCAACAACACTTGTTTTGATTTAGAGCTGGCATCTTTAAATTCTTTTTTACGGTTCATAAGCCATGTTGTATATTCACATTCCTCGTTCGGTGATAACACTTTAACTGAATCTACTTGAAATATTCTTTGGCTTATTGCCGATGTGACACTTGCAATTTTTTTATAACTTCCTGTTGTAATATGTTTTTGTTTGATAGGAGATTCGGCTAACTTTCCAAGAACATTGTTAATATCTTCTAAAGTGTCATTAAGTAGTTCAGGAACTGGTGGAGTTATAGTATCAACCGAAACTGGTGATGGATCTAAAGATGCTGGAGGTATTTGAATATTTTCGTTCGTTGAAACATTTTCAACATCCTGATTTATAGAAATAATTTCACTATCGATAGATTCCGAACATAAAAGCTGCTGTAGAAAATATTAGTTGCATATGATTTTTTATTCATTTTAATAAAATAATTGAATTTACCTTATTTTTATAGATATAAATGCGACATGTTTCACATATAAACTTGTCATCACGCAATGTAAAATTTAGGGTCGCAGCTTTTTGAATAACAGCTGGTGTGACCAGTTTCACATTTTTTGATGTCCGCTGATGATTTTTGAGACCGTACAAGTTACAGCACAATTTGAAAGGCATTTCTATTATTATCTTTTCTAAACGTTATGTCTTCTAAATATTTTGGAATATAATTGATTATAAGGCAATCCAATCAATATATATATACCTTTGAAATAGTTTTGACATAGGTAGAATCAGGCAAAATTAGGTAGGTACAATTTAATATATTTTTATTGGATGCAAGTATAATTTGGTCAAAAACCGTTTGTGGGCGTCATTAGAAATTTTAAATGTTAAAATTATGAGCCTCTAATGAGATTTTAATTAGTAAAAAGGGGCTGAATAGACATTTTTTAAAATGAATAAACATTTTACACACCCTTTTAATAATCTAAATTCTTTTATTTTACCACTTAACTTAAATTAATTTTTAATAAGTTTTTAACCATTTAACCGCACAGAAAATGGTTTAAATTTATTGCAGGTGTTAAAATATGAAATGTTTAATTTATTAGATCCACATTTAGTACAGGATTATTAACTTAATAAAAAAACACATGTGAATTTTTCATATACCAAACTTTAAAAAATCGTAAGAAAAAATCCATATTGAATTGCTGACTTTTTATTTCTCAATTTCATAGCTGCATATGTTTACTTTAAAATTTGTGAAAAACAAAAAAAAAAGCCTACTTTTTGAGATATGAGCTTTGAAGTAAACCAAGGTTTTACGCGCCGCCTAGCGGAAAAGAGAAAAGTTATTAATTTTAAACTTACTTATTTCAATTATTCAATTATTTTCCTTTTTACTTGCAAAAATATACGTAAGTCGGATGAAATTTGTGGCACCTATTCACAAAACATTGCCACCATTACCAAAAACTACGTGAAAAAGCCTCAAAATTCAACCGCGCATAACTCCGATTCAGAGTACTCAAAAAATAAAAGCAGAAATCACTTTTTTCCTTTTGTCAATGCCAACAATATATCAAAATTTCAGATTTTTAAAAATCAAAAATTTAAAAATCAACAAAAAAATGTACGTTTTCAAAATAATAGCCCAACTGCAAAATTATCAATAACTTTTTCTTTAAAAAAACAGCTCTGTAGTTAATTTTTGTGGAATAAAAATTAAATCAAAAAGTATTGCAAAAATTATAACAAAATCAAAAATTCAAACTTCTTTCAAAATTCCAAAATATTGCAATAATTATAACAAAATTATAAATTTAAACTTTTTCCAAAATGCTAAAAATATTGCAAAAATTATAACAAAATCAAAGATTAAATCTTTTTTCAAAATTCTAAAAATATTCCAAAAGTTAATCCAAAATCAAAGATTGAAATTTCAAAATTCCAAAAATATTGCAAAAATTATAACATAATCAATTTTCGCTTGACCTTAATTGACCTCGGAGTAATAGGTCGCGAGATATTCGCGGAAAAACTGATTGACCTTGATAACTTTTTTAGCCGGCATGATATCAATGTCGATTTTTCACATATTAATTAAAGTGCCGTAATAAAGGTGTATACAAAAATTCAGCTCAATAGGAATTTTTTCCGCAGTTAAAACCTATAATGACTGGACTATAATACAATAATCAAGTTGGTCTCACATACAGATGCCAGCCATCAATATTTCTCGACATTCAACGTTACTACTCATTATCGCTTAAAATTATTATTTCTTTAGCAAAAAATATGCAAATTTTCGTGTTTTGTCACACTACATGATCTTTTTAACACACTTCCGATTTTTTTTAAATCGCTCCAGCGGTTTTCTAGATTTTGTCGGCTGTGACAGCCGACCGGCAGACAGATCGACGTTTTTCCTTTTTTTCTTCGTTCTTCATAATCGAGGGAAATTCGATTATTAATTTTTTCTCATCTTATTTACATAATTAACACAATTATCATATTTAACTAAAAATCTTAAGACATATTTTATTAAATTATAATTGCACCTAATATTATACTGTTTGTATTTTTTCGATGCAGTAATTACATATAGTCTCACTTGAGCGAGGGAGTGTAAATCGTCTCTCCCTCAGAACTTGTATTCGTTAGCAGATCGATAAAAGAACCTATGATACGCTGATAAGTTGCAAGTAAAAAGTTTTAGACTATGGCTGTATTCTAAACGACGACTAAATTGTACTAAACTGCCAAATCTAAATTTAATTTTACAAAATTACCGAATTTTAAATTAAATTAATATAATCAAGTTGTCAGATATTGTTTAACGTATGAATTTCGTCCAAATTATTTAGAAAAAAAATGTCGATTTAGTCAAATATAACAGTTGACTAAATTGATTTAGCACGTTTAGTACAATTTAGCATCAATTAGAATGCAGTCTAAGACTAAATTTAGTTGCTGAGCAACAAATAAAGAAATCATTTGAACTTTTCAAATATTAAAAAATTAATCGATTTTGTGTATCATAAATTGTATATTACTCCCATTTGAATTCATCAACAGTATTTCAGTATTTATGCCAATTCAAAATTTAACAACAATCTTCTATGTTTTGAATTTTGATATTATTTAATTGTTTTTCCTTAAAAAAACCAAATAATATGACGAAACAAAAATATTTAAACAGAAATAGACATAAACAAAACTGTCTACCCAAGAAGGAACAAACATTGAAAATTTGTTGTTGTTGCTATTGCTTATTGCAGTAGTCATAATTTAAAACGTCTAATGTGAGAAAAAAGAAACTGGGAAACGTTTGTATTAAAGTTTCGGGAACATATAGATGAATTGTTGTTGTTCTAATTATTGTAATAAAACTTAATGATTTTTTTTTGAACGTTTGACAAAATAGTATTAAGTCGACAATATGCGAACAATATAAAAACAAAGTTTCATATTTATATTATATTTGAATAGACACTGTCTAGTGTGTCTATACCGACGCTTCGCCACTGAAAAAATGAAACAATCAGCAAACTGCTCAAAAACCTCTCCATTTAACGTTTCGAGACGATATTACAAAATCAAAAATTCATATTTCTTTCAAAATTCTAAAAATATTGCAAAAAAATTTCCAAAAATTGGCTAAAAAAATAAATGAAAATCATTCTTTTGGCACACTTGACAACATTTTTTTGACAAACTTTTAATGCAATAATCTAGTTTTTGATCTCACATACCAATCCTGACCATCAAGATCTCTCCACATTTATTATTACTACTCATAAGTACTCAAATGAATGTTTTTTAATAAAAAAATATTCATATTTCCTTGTTTTGACACACTTGACAATTTTTTTGACACACTTCTGGTACGGTTATCGAACACATCGTCCTTCCGGCTCTTACCATTGAGTATACCTATTTTTAGAAACAAAAATCCATTCAGTGGGTTTCTAGATTTTGTCGGATAAAAACTAAAAATTTCACTTTTGGCTCATGAATATAATACTTAAGTCTTTCAGACCGAAGAAATTATATAAACTTGTTACGCCTAAAAGATTTCAAGCATATATGAAAATAATATTCTATTTTTCAAACAAAACATAAAGTGCAAACGATTATTTTTTGAGTTTTTCGTATTCGTTGGCAATATATCGATTGTCTAAATTTGACATAAAACGTTAATTAATTCTTTTTATTATAATAAAATTATTTCTAAAATAATACAAATTATTTTTATTTTGTTAAACATATTTTTAAAGGGAAAAAATAGTAGATTTTTCAACAAGTGGTGAAAACGTCTCTTTTTGCGTGACTGGATGGTTTGTCCACGAACGTTTATTCAGTAACGCAAAAAGGTTTTTACCACGCGTAGAAAACGCTATTTTTTCTACGCTTGTAAATATAAATGATAATATTTACAAATTCTCCTACTAAAAACATATAAGACGACATAGCTAATTTGACAGTGGAAACCAAAATAGCAATATTGTATTTATATATAATTTTTAACAGTGTAAAATATTTTTTTTATTGAACGCCTACGCCTACAGATAGCAATAGCAAATAGTTTGAAAATATAAATTTAATTTTACACAAATGTAAATTATAAAAAGTTTGTTCTATTTGTTAGAAATATTGAAAGTACATTAATATAATGATTAGTTGTAGTGGTTGGTTTCATCGATGATGTAGATGGAATATTCATGTGGAAAACTGATGTATTGTTTAAAGGATTGAATATTTGAGATTGGATTTGATTTACTGTTTCTGTTTTGTTTCGGTTTATGTGTTTGTTTCTGTCAATATCGCAGTATTTTCAAGGGTTTGAAATATTTTACTACCTCTTTTCATTTTATTATTTATGGAATCATCTATATACTGTTCAGCCACAGTGCTGGATTTCCATCCACCATGTTTTTTAATTTCAATTAAATCAGCTCCTGCATCTGGCAGAATAGTAGTGGAATCTTCTCAATGTATGACCCGTATGCAGTTTGGGATTTGGCAAATTCAGAAATAAAGCAAAATGTTTGGAAGGTTCCTGAATTTATTGATACCGACTACTTGCTTTGTACATTTCCATAAATAATAAAATAAAAAGAGGTAATAAAATATTTCAATACCTTGAAAATGCTACGATATTGACAGTAACAAACACAGAAACCGAAACCACAATGTAGTTGTTTCGGTTTCTGTGTTTGTTTCTGTCAATATTGCAGCATTTTCAATGTATTGGATTTGATTTACTGTTTCTGTTGTTGTTTCGGTTTCTGTGTTTATTTCTGTCAATATCGCTGCATTTTCAAGGGATTGAATATTTTGAATATTTGAGATTGGATTTGATTTACTGTTTATGTAAACAGTAAATCAAATCCAATCTCAAATATTCAAAATATTCAATCCCTTGAAAATACTGCGATATTGACAGAAATAAACACAGAAACCGAAATAACAACAGAAACAGTATATCAAATCCAATCTCAAATATTCAATCCTTTAAGCAATACACCAGTTTTTCACATAAATCTGCCATCTACATCATCGATGAAACCAACCACTACTACTAATCATTATATTAATTGTAATTTCAATATTTCTAACAAATAAAACAGAATAAACTCTTTGTAATTTACAAAAACTTTAATAATGTGTAAAATTAAATTTATGTTTTCGAACTATTCGCTATTGTCTTCAATCTGTAGGCGAACACTGGCATACAATAAATATTTTTATTTTTAAATATTTAGTTTTAACCACCACCTGTAGGCGACCACCGAAACTTATCTATTTTCACTCACTAGTGAGAAAAAATTTTCAGTCACTAGTTAGAAAAAGTTTCACTTTCACATAGATTTTACTCTATATTAAAATGGCATTTTCGTAGCTTGAAGTAGAAAAAAGAATTATTTTTGATCGTATATTGTATTGCAAACACAGAATGATACTAATATCTCTAATGTGATTGGTTTTTCATCTGTTTCCTTATTGCATTACGCACTTGTGCGTAATAATTTTATAACGTAGCGGCTACCTAGATAGTTTTATGAAAATAAATATACGATAACCGAACAGAACGTCCTCCATTTAACTACTGAAAACTGAATAGTGATAATTTCTAGATTTGTCGTAGAGTTTTTTTATTCATTTAAAAAAAAGAATGTGAAATGCTCTTTTATTACATGATGTGTAACATGTTCTTGGGTCACGCAACCAATAATATATTCCTTCTGTTTTTTTGTAGAATGGTTAGAGAAGCGTCTAATATTTATAGTCCCTGGGTCCACGCCGACTTCATTTGATGATTGCCTCATATTTCGTGAGGCACCTGTTCATAACGAGCGCGAAAACTTTAGTTCCGCCATTTTTCTCGATGCGGCCACTTTTTCGTTCGGCAAGCTCCGGAAAATACCGATTGCCCGGAAACTCATAAATTTGCTACAACAATTTTTGTTAACTGTGGGTAGTGGAAATTTATTTTATTTCGGACAAATTTTTATCGGACAAGGTTACCCTCGTGTTCTAAAACAAATTTCCAACCCCCATAGTAAAAAATATAAATTACAAGATCCCGGGCAATCGGCATATTTCAGAGCTTACCGAACGAAAAAGCGCCCGAATCGAGGAAAATGGCAGAACAAATGTTTTCGGACTCATCAAAGACAGGCGCCCCACGAAGTATAAAATATGTGATAATCATCAAATGAAATCGGCGTGTGCCTAGGGACTATTACATTTGACACGTAATATAAAAACTACTCTCACGTTTTATAGCAATTCAAATTTTACAATCTATGATCTATGATGATCTATGTACATACATAGATCATACTTATTCAACTAAAATAAAAAGCTTTAATCTAATTGCAAAATCTATTAATATTCATTAAACCTGTTAACCCTACAGACCATTCTTGATTTAAAACATTATACAGTCCTGTTTTTTTATAATTAACATTATTTTCCCTTCAAAGTGTCTTCTAGAACAAATTGATATTTATCGTTATACAAATTAGATTTTTCATTGCAACAACTATCACTTCCCATCAAATGCGTTTACAACATTTTAGTAATTATATTTCTCACAATTTAACCGAACTAGTATCACAATTTTCAATCGATTTTACCATATCGATCGATTGATCTTCTACATAAATTATAATTAAATTTATATGAAAATAAAATTAAAATCAACTAATTTGTTTTCAGTGTAAAAACGTTTCTCTGGTGTTGGTTGGATCTCTTATTATTCTTCTTTTTCTTCCAACGTATAATATAATAAAGTGAATATTTAACTTTTAAAAAACATCTATTCATCTTTTGCATGTGCAATTCGTATTAAACAGTATTTTTATGTTTAAATTACATATTCAAATAAAAGAGTAAAAGAAAAATACCGTCAATCATACATTCTCGAATCTCACAGTTGGACATATAAGAAAATCGTACAGAAAACAAATTTTTATTGCTTTTATAAAGCTAACGATTTTGTCTGGGACATGCTTGACAGTGTTTTTCAAATGATAATTGCATTCGCGTATACGCGTATAGGTTCCAGTAATTGGTTCCTTGAAAGTGTACTTTAATAATTGCTGCTATCTTCAAACGATTCCTAAAATTACAAACCATTAGAGCATAAAAGCCTACTGAGCTAATCATTTGCTATGCTACTGGCTAGTTCGCTAATTTGTCTAATAGAATCACAAATATTAAATTTTTTCCTGCAACTGCAGGAAATGTGTTATTACAAAACGAAGCAAAATGGTTTTCTAAAATACCAGGGACTCGACGAAACGGTTTTGCAAAATTCTGCCTTTATTCTATGTTCACCAATAGCCACTTTCGCTAATGTGATGTAATTGATGGAATTAGGGATTGTTACAATAAAGTTAGAAGAAGACAATAATATGAAATTCAATGCAACCAAAGAGCCTGTAGAAGTCGAAGTTATATTTAAAAATTTTAAAGAAAAAAATTATCGACAATTTGGGACAAATTTACAAAATGCAATTCTGGATATATAACATAGAAAACGATGGCTATTAGCTATAAACAAACTTTGCTTTTATTTTACTCGGAATTACTGCTGGTGTGCAGATACTTTCAGTTGACTCCATTTTTACGGCCTGCATTTTAAATAAGTAAATTTTACGTTCGAACTTGAAACTCAACCAAACATAATATGAATATAATAGTATTATCGCAAGAATTTAAATTTTATTTAAGTTAAATGGAAGTGTTTAATTTTTAGATACGAGAACTTAATCTTAGTGACCAAAAAAACTTTAAAAACTGTTCTTCACTTTCTTTAATTTATTAAACTAGTTGTTAGTATGTAGTTTAAACTATGTATTAAACTATGTAGTTTATTTCGTATTTTTGCAGTTCCTTAATCTTGTATCGTTTTTGTAAATGATCGTCCTGTTTGACCAACATGATATTTCTTAAAATTGTCGACAATTAAATTGTAATGGCTTGTTTCGATGTTTAGTTTACTGTTAAGAATATTTTTATAATTACTTTCTTTTTATTGTCGTTTTCATAAGTGGTAAACCCAAAACTTTTCACTTGTGGGCTTATGAGTTTCTGTTATGTTGTATGCTAGTATGCATAACATATCCTTTATAATTTTCTCATGTTTTAAATTTCTAAGTTTACGTTAATATTTTCAGATTTTGTGTTAAATTTTTCGATCAAACTTCTTTACTATCGACCAATTTTCTTTACGGAGTTGATCAACGTTTTTATAAAATAGGTTTGTTTAATACATTATCATAAAATTTAATAGATGGTCGTTTAGTTCATTGAGTGTTGATCTACTGAATGTTTACTTAATGTCTTTTTTACTTTTATTCATATTGTAACGTTTCTTAGCCGAGTTACTATTATTTAGTTCGCTCACTAAATCAGGAAATTTAAAACACAATGGATTTTCTAAACGTTATAATTTTATTCGTTCAAGATTTTACAATAAAAATATTTCTCCTATCACTATTCCCCTTTTAGTTCTTCTTGTACTAACAATATTTCACCACTTATAATTCCTTTATACTTGTTCACAATATCACTTACAATAACTTTCTACTTATAACACTGTTAATTTTACTTCGCCTATATCACTGCTAATATTTTTATACTTTTTGTATCGCTAACAACTTTATACTGGTTGTATCCTCGAACAACACCTTTTATATATACTACATGAAATAGCCTCGAAACTGCTGTAATGTTCTAGATAGAACACACCCTTTTTTTTCCTTTATCAACAATAAGACGATCTTCAAATATTGACACCTAGGTGTGAAATCTATTCTTTTCAATTGTTTTATTTACCAATTTTTATTTCGTTAACCAATCCTTATTCGATAAAACAAATACTTCCTATTAAATGTTTACTTTGGTTGCATTGTTACCTTTTGTATCTTTTGATTTTTATATTTGTAGAACTAACGAGAATTTTCTTGAAAGTTCTATTGTTTTTGTGTTCTATCATCTTCCATAATCGTCACATTCTCCCCCACTTATTTCTGTTCGTCCCGAATAGAATCTAAATCTCCCCCTCTGTAGGGTGCTAATCTTTCTAGATGAACGACTTTTGGTTTCGCTCGTTGACCTTTCTTTATTCGATAAACGACATCGTTTAATTTTGTTATGATGGTATAAGGTCTTTCCCAAGATGTTTGTAGTTTTGGAGATAGTCCTTTTCTCCGCTGAGGATTGTGTAGCCACACTAGTTGTCCTTCCTCAAATCCTTTGTTGTTTGCGCGAATGTCATACCGAGCCTTCATTCGATCACTGGATATCTGTGCTTTCTGTCTGACAAACGTGTGTACCTCCTCAAGTTCTTTTTGAAGTTTATTAACATAATCTTGTACACATAATGTTGACGATGGAATAATCCCAAACTTCAGATCACCAGGTAGCCGTAAATCATTTCCAAAAATGGTTGTAGCAGGCGTCGTTTTGGTTGTATCATGCACTGCTGATCTATAAGCCATCAAGAATAACGGAATATGACGATCCCAATCACGTTGATTCTTGTTCACTACTTTTGCTAGATATTTCTCAAGAGTAGCATTAAATCTTTCAACCATGCCATCTGATTGGGGATGTGAAGCAGTTGTTCTAGTTTTATTAATTCCAAGCATCTGACAGATTTCTTGAAATATGGTAGATTCAAAATTTCTTCCTTGATCTGTGTGAATTTCCATCGGTACTCCGTAGCGACTTATCCAATTGCTAACTACTGCTTCAGCGATCGTTGTTGCTTCTTGGTTTGGTATTGCACACACTTCTGGCCACTTGCTAAAATAATCCATTATGACTAGCACATATTTGTTGTTGTTATCAGAAGTCGGAAATGGTCCAGCTACATCCATCGCAATTCTCTCGAATGGTGCTCCTACATTATACTGCCTCATGTTACCACGGCTTCTTCTTGCAGGTCCCTTTGCAGCCGCACATTGATCGCATGCTTGACACCATTCCACTACCGATTGACGTGCTCCTGACCAATAAAATCTACGCCGTACTTTAGCAAGGGTTTTGTTAATACCCAGGTGACCGCCACTGGTTCCTTCATGATATTCCTTTAATACTTGAGGTATTCTTATTTTGGGAACTACTATCATTGATTCTTTAACTGATCCGTCAGGACTTTCCCAAATTCTTTTCAAGCATCCATCTTCAATACAGAGGCTGTCCCATTGTGCCCAATATGCCTTCAATGTTTGACTTTTATCGGCAATCTCACTCCATGTAGGTTTTTCTCCCTTTTCCTTGCACTTTATTATGGGTGCCAAGCTCGGATCTTCCAGTTGCTCCTTCCTTACCACTTCATGCGTCCAGTCTTCACTAGGAAGCACTTGCAGAAGCCTGACATCAATAATGTTTTCCTTACTTTCCGCCCGATTACAGTGCTTGCATTCCACCTGGCATGGCCTTCTTGATAATGCATCAGCATTTCCATGTGCACTTCCCCTTCGATGTTCAATGTCGAAATCATAAGCTTGTAAGCGTTCAATCCATCGTGCTACTTGTCCTTCCGGGTTCTTAAATTGCAGTAGCCACCTCAATGCTCCATGATCAGTTCTCAAATGGAATTTTTGACCGTACAAATATTTGTGAAAATGTTTTACACATTCTACTATAGCCAGCAATTCTTTACGGGTTACACAATAATTCCTTTCTGGCTTGGACAGTATTTTTGAGTAATAAGCTATTACTTTTTCTTGTCCATCAATTTCTTGAGATAACACTCCTCCTATACCATCATTGCTGGCATCAGTGTCTAATATGAATTTAAAATTTGGTATAGGGTAAGCCAGAACTGGTGCTGTGCACAATCTTTTCCGAAGCTCCACAAAAGCATCTTCTTGCTTTTCGGTCCATTCAAAAGCTTTATCCTTCCTCGTGAGCTCATGTAGACTCTTAGCAACATTGGCAAATCCTGGTACAAAACGTCGGTAGTAAGTGCACAATCCCAGAAAACTGCGAAGCTCATGTAAATTCTTAGGTCTTGGCCATTCTTTTACTGCTGTGATCTTATCAGCATCTGTGTGTATTCCATTTGTTGTTACTTTGTGCCCCAAGTACTTTACTTCTTCTCTGAATAGTGTACATTTCTTTGGACTCAATTTTAGTCCTGCTGCTTGGATTCGCTCGAAGACTTCTTCTAAATTCTTCAAATGATCGTCGAAATCCTTGCCCATTACAATGATGTCGTCCAAGTACACAAGGCACGTTCTCCAATGTAATCCTTTCAGCACACGTTCCATTAAACGTTCAAATGTTGCGGGAGCATTACATAGTCCGAATGGCATAACGTTAAACTGCCATAGCCCACTACCCACACTAAACGCTGTCTTTTCTCGATCCTCTTCTTGGACTTCTACCTGCCAATAACCACTTTGCAGATCTAATGTTGAGAATATTTTGGCACCTGATAATGTGTCCAAGGTATCATCAATTCGAGGTAATGGGTAGCTATCTTTCTTTGTTACTGCATTCAGTTTTCTATAGTCGACGCAGAATCTCATAGTTCCATCCTTCTTTCCAACTAAAACCACAGGTGAACTCCATGGACTATCTGATTGCCCGATAACACCAGCCATTTTCATATCCTTTACCATTCTATCAGCTTCTTCCCGTTTTGCTAATGGTAATCTTCTTGGTGCTTGGCGAATCGGCATTTCTGCTCCCGTGTCAATTTTATGTTTAACCAGATTAGTTCTTCCGTTGTCTGCTGATGTGCTGCAGAAGATGGACGAATAACGTTCGAGCAACTGCTCTGCTTCTTTCTTTTGTTCTTTTGTAAGCTCTGTTGTCCACTTCTGTAGTAGATTTTGTATTTCTTTCTTCTGCGTTTGATTTTCGACTTTCCTTTCTGTGTGCTGTTGTTCACATTTCACAATGGTAGTTACTTCTTCACATTTACCGACGATTGTTCCTTTCTTGAGGGTTTTTATTTTGTCTGACAGATTTAGTGTTCTTATCGGTATTCTTAAGTTTTCATCTGGTACAACTAATGTTTTCCCTATAATGATCTCATGATGTTGAAGACCATTTTCATTGGCTTCCACAACCCACAACCTTGGTGACCCAGAATCTCCCTCCAATCTTCCCCAGACGATTGTTTCGGTATTAGGTGGCAGCTTTTCGCGATGTTCCAATATTATTCGCCTCATACTTGATTCTGCACCATTCATCTGAAGAACCAACTCTACGTTACCATACTTGAGTACTCCATTTCCAGCGTCTATTACAAATCCATTCGGCCTCATGAAGTCCATACCCAAAATTACTTCATCAACGATGTCTGCCACTAGAACTTCATGCTGAAAGTGCGTATTTCCTATTTTTATATCGGCGATTTTGCTTCCCCTGATAGTTGCACTTTCCCCTGTTGCTGTTTGTATTCGATATTTTTCTGCTGGTTGTAATTCCCCTTTTAGTAAATCTGTACGGACTATTGTGCGAGTTGCTCCAGTATCTAGCGTAATGATACAGTTGTTGTCATCAATTTTAGCTCCAATCGTTAAACTGTCACCATTCCTTGCGATTCTTGAAATAGGGATGGAGATTATGGGGCATTCGGTTGTGGGAGCCAGCTTACGCCCCTTAAAGCTGACTCGTTTTAGTTTAACCCTTCCGCTGCTATTTGACCATCCTCTCCCGCTTGAGCCTTTTCTTCAGATGATCTCCGTCTGATTGGTGATGTTGATCTTCCCCGTTTTCGTCTGGCCTCTCTGCATTCTCGAGATATGTGACCAAGTTTGTCACATACCCAACATCTTATTCTACTGTTGAATTCTCTGGATCTTTTTTGGGGCCTAAAACTATCCTCTTCTTCCATTTCTACACGGCGTACTTTGATTGTTGGTTTGACAATTGCTTGTGCCGTCTCACTAGTCAATGCACAAGCTATTGTTTCAGCAAATGTAGCTTTAGGCGTCATCACAGCTGACTTCCGCGTCTCTGGATCTCTTATGCCGTCGATGAACGCATCTATCTTCATTCTTTCCATATAGTCTGGTGATGTATTTCCATGTGCCATATGTACCAGACGTTCGATCGCAGACGAAAACTCTTGCAGACTTTCTCCAATTCGCTGATAGCGACCCTTCAACTCAAGTCTGTATATCTCCCGCTTGTGGTCACTACCATACTTGCGATCTAAAGCTTTCATGATCTCATTGTAGCTCCTTCGATCTTGTTCTGGAACTGCTTGTATTGTTTCTGCTGCTTCACCCTTCAGTGCCACTATTAAAGCTGCCACACGATGTGTTTCGTTCCAACTGTTCTGATCAGCTGCCGTTTCAAATTGGAATTTAAAAATTCCAAACGATGATGTACCATCGTATGGGGGCGGTTTTAACTTCATGCTATGTGTTTGTTGAACCGTGTGAATTGTTTTACCATTAATTTCAACATCTTGAAGCCTTTTTTCAAAATTCACAACCATTGATTGTACTTTCTGGTTTTCGTCGAGAACTTTCTGCTCCAATTGCTTTACTTCTTGTTGTACTTTCTCGACCTCTCCATGGAATGTGTTTGAAATTTGAAGAATCTTTTCTTCCATTAATTGCTTCATTTCTTCTCGATTTGTTGCCAATTGTTTATCGATGTTTGCAGACTGTTGATTGATGGTTATGGACTGCTGCTTTATTTCTTCTCGACTTGCAGCTAATTGTTGATCGATGTTTGCAGACTGTTGCTTTATGTTGACATCTAACTTTTTCATTTCATTACTCATGCTGTTACTTTGCAAATCTAACTTTTTGTTTATAACCTCCATGTTTGCCTTTACATCTGCTCTCATGTTGAAACTCATTTGCTCCATCATAGCCATTAACTGTGCAAAGTCGTTGTTTGCTGGTACGACTTGCCTCGTTGCTTCAACAGCACAATCTTTAGCTTCACTATTTCCTGCATCTGGATTTTCATCTGCTTCTTCTTGCCCAAAACGATATTTTTCTGGATCCAATCCAGCTGCTTCCATAGCTTTTATTAATCGCTCTTTCAACTCATTCTTAGTTCCCGTTGTTGAAAGATTCCTTTTCTCCAATTCGCTCTTCAGATCTTGAACTTTTAATCCATTCAAATCCATCTTATTTCCCAATCCCACTTCTGACACCAGTTGTAACGTTTCTTAGCCGAGTTACTATTATTTAGTTCGCTCACTAAATCAGGAAATTTAAAACACAATGGATTTTCTAAACGTTATAATTTTATTCGTTCAAGATTTTACAATAAAAATATTTCTCCTATCACTATTCCCCTTTTAGTTCTTCTTGTACTAACAATATTTCACCACTTATAATTCCTTTATACTTGTTCACAATATCACTTACAATAACTTTCTACTTATAACACTGTTAATTTTACTTCGCCTATATCACTGCTAATATTTTTATACTTTTTGTATCGCTAACAACTTTATACTGGTTGTATCCTCGAACAACACCTTTTATATATACTACATGAAATAGCCTCGAAACTGCTGTAATGTTCTAGATAGAACACACCCTTTTTTTTCCTTTATCAACAATAAGACGATCTTCAAATATTGACACCTAGGTGTGAAATCTATTCTTTTCAATTGTTTTATTTACCAATTTTTATTTCGTTAACCAATCCTTATTCGATAAAACAAATACTTCCTATTAAATGTTTACTTTGGTTGCATTGTTACCTTTTGTATCTTTTGATTTTTATATTTGTAGAACTAACGAGAATTTTCTTGAAAGTTCTATTGTTTTTGTGTTCTATCATCTTCCATAATCGTCACAATATTAAATATATTTTTATGCATTTTTTTAATTTTATACATATTTAACTATAATAATGGATTAAAATAAAATAGCAGCAGTTAAAGTTAAACAATAAATTATTATTTACAAAATTTAATTCATGTTCTTGTAGTTTTTTGAGTGTTGATTTTGTTGGTCACCATTTTGGTTAATCAATGTGACTATGATTGTTTTAAAATGTTGTTTAACTTTGTAGTGATGTTTATAACTTTAATATTTCTGAAACACTTTTTGTAACCTTTTTGTAACCTGCGATTTTACCTTCTTTGTCCATTTGCTAGGTTTGTAGTAGGTTTAGTTTATGAAAACAAGCTGTTTTAATACTGTTTTAGTATGTTCATTAACCATCGCTCTATAAAATTCCAATATTTTATACGACAAAATTCTGTCTTAGTAATTAATTTCTCTCAAAATCGTTTCATTTTCTTGAGTGGAATATTTTATGATTTAAACCAAAGCCCTCGATACATTCTAAGCATAATTGTTTGACGCCATATATGCAAAAAACAATGAACCATGCCATAAGCAAAAACAAAGATTAATGTTTTTGATTTAATCTTTCAAAAAAAATTTATTTTGAGTTTTATATTTCAAGATGGCACTAATAATTTTTATATTGAATCTTATATTTCAAAATGCTGCTATACCAGGTTGCCTGAAAAGTTCGTATGCTGACAAACAGATGGCGTTACTAGAAAAATCCATCTGATTTTTAGTTAGTACTAACCTTCAAAAGACAGGTGTATAAATTTGACAGCTGTCGGACGATCGGTTCGTGAGATATAGCATGGTGAGTGAAACAACCTTTGTTATTGTGAAAAAATGGATAAAAAAGAATTTCGCGTACATATTAATGAAGCATTGTTTTTTTAAGAAGAAAAATACTGTTGAAGCCAAGGCTTGGCTTGATAAAAATTATTCGGACTCTGCACCAGGAAAATCAACAGTTCAGAAGTGGTTTGCTAAATTTAAACGAGGTGAAATGAGCACCGAAGGCGATGTACGCAGTGGACGTCCGAAAGAGGCTGTTCCGACGAAAACGTTTTGATGATTCGGAGCAATGTTTAGCGATATTCAACCGTAATAAAGACGAATTTTTAGGCTGTTTACGACTGTAAAGTATACAAATACAAGGTACCAACGTAAGAAAATAGGTGTACCAACGTAGGAAAATATGAGAGGGCTAAAAATGCAAAATTGAGTTAGAATTTTTAAGATTGTTGAAAAGCCTTCTGGCAAATACCCATAAAAAGTTAACAAATGTGTGCATATATCCCAAACCGATTAAGAATAAATGTTTTCTTTATTCTTCTTTTTGATTTTTTTACCTAACTTTGTATTTGTAATAGTACGGATAGGTCAACAATTTCTTTTAATGATTTACACGTTTTAAAATTAAAGTAGCTATTACAAAGCATGTCAAATTTGATTAGTCTTTGCTGCCAGATTTTTCTAAACAGAAGTTTAGTTTTTTTTTCTTTTGACAATGAATGAGTTGTAAAACCCTATTTTTATTACATGCATATCTAATCACTTATACACATTGTACTATAAACGTTTTTTTGGAAAGATACAAACTAGCAAGATCTATTCAACAAAATTAATCCATCAATCCTGATAGAATTTAGCCTTTCAATATTAGCTAAAGATATAATTTTGAGACATGTCATCTGTTTTTTTTATCTAGATCGGAACTCCAAATAAAAATATTACGATAGAACAACAAAGATCTTTAAATAACAAATAAATAAAAAAAACTCTCATATTTTGTTTTTGTTTTCTTCTGTAATATCTCTGTAAATGATCTTTTTGAAATTTTCCGACTATGAAGTACTAAAAAAATTTATTGAATGTGTCTGTCTGTATTCTTTAAAGATATAAATACAAGAACCAACGCTTTTTGTTTTTTCACTATAGTTTTATACAGTTTGCATTATTGAATTGTCAAGTTTAGTGATGCGGTTGGATTTCTTATATGTAATATTTATAGTAAAAACGTAGCAACAACGTATCATATTAAAATTTTCCCTGTGTTGGCGTACCTATATTTTCAGTTGAAAACCGCGATTAGTTAAACTATAAAGGTATATCGTTTTATTCTATATTAAAATTTAAAATCCCCTTTTTGTTGGTGAAAAACACTTTGGTAATAGCTTTACGAAAATACTTGAGAAATAAAAGATTATGCTGAGTCCAGAAAAAACTCTTGATATCTTTTGAATCATCCGATTACTTATTACCGATGTTTCTATTAATTTTTACAACTTAGCTGTTTTGAAATTTTTTAGAAAATACTTTGAAAATGACAGCATACCTATAGAAATTAATAGGTAAAACTTCAATTCAATAAATATCAAAAATTAACGTTTTACTGGACTCATAATAATTTTTGTACAGATATATAGTGTTAGAAAAACAAAATTTAGTACATCCGAAATACTTCAGCTGGACTTAAAAAAATACTAGATAGTTAAATAATACAGTCCTGGTTAAGGCTCTGGACCCATGTATCCAGTATTTATTTGATTTCTTTAATTATTACTATAGGTTATTTGTGTTTTACGGTATAATGTGTTACGGATTAATGGCAATAATTAGTAAAACTTAATTTCATATTCCACAGTTGCCTTTGGTGTGTTTTTTGGCTTTATACTCGCTAATGTAATTTTAGGTCTGGACACGCATGCAACACATAATTCAATATTATTGATTTAATGCCCAAGTCACTTATCACAATTAACATTAACTATGTATCTTCATATTAAAAATGGTTTGAGTTCGCTCAAAAGCTAAATTCAAAAATAAGAACAAGCCCTCACAGAAGTTTTAAGGTAAACTCAATCTTTCAACACTATAAGCAATCTACCTTTATGTTATCCAATCTTAAATTAAACTCAATCTTTCAACCCTATAAGTTATAAGCAATCTACCACCATGTTATCGTGATGCGTTACTGGATATGGTCCTATAAATAAATCACAATCTCAACCAAATTGGCAGGACTGTTTGTGATAGATGCAGGTTCTTCAACTGAAAATTTCCATGTTTAAATGCCTCCCAAATTCTTTTTTCTAGTTGCGAGTTTTCAAAGATGCACAAAAAAATAGAACTTGAAATTTCTCGCAATAAATTTTGTAGCGAAACTAGTTAACAATTATTTTTTATTTATTTATTTATTATTACAATACAATAAGGTAAGGCAAGCCTTCTCAAAGTCTGTACTGGGTGATACACATATACAAGTTATTAAAAAGGATAGGACAATACTATAATTTAGAATGAAACATAATAATTACTTAATACTAACATAAAATATTGATATACATAACAATAATAATACTTATACATATATTTAAATTGATTCGGCAAAGTAGCTAAAACAGTTTCTTTTAAATATGTCAAGAGTATTTGAGCATTTAGTATGTTCAAGAAGATTATTATAGATGTTAATACCATGAACGTATCTGCTACTAAGAGACTGGAGTCTACGTGTTCGCATGGAACAACCAAACTGTAACAAGGAAGATAAATAAGACGGATGCTGAACATGCAAAATCTTAAATAAAAATCAACACATACGATACTGTAAATATGAGAAGAAAGAGCAACCGAGTATTTGCGAAGCATAATTTAAGACATGATCATATCGTTTAAGTTTATGGACATAACGTGTACAATTGTTAAATGCAACTTGCAGCGATCTTTTAGAATCAAAGTCAGAATCGTAAAACAGATCATCATATGTAAAGAGAGGTACAATTAGAGCTTTGACAAACAGCAAGCGTTTATTTTTAGGAACAAAGTATTGAAATTGACGCAAGCAATGTAGAAAAAAATTTACTTTATGAAAAACTTGATTTGGGTGATCAGACTATGTAAGAGTATTATTAAAAGTTACGCAATTATTATCAATTTGTCAATTTTACCAAAGTACAAAATGCTTCACAACTTTGTGTAAAAATGGTATTCGATAGCACAAATTTCTGTATCGTATAGGTTTGTGTCTTAGATACGAAATTAAACAGATTATGGCACTTTTAGGTAGATTTCATATAAAAATCTACCTATTGCAATGGGCTTCATCTCGGAATTTCGGAAAAATTTTTGTGCCAAACGACTATATATGAAAAGCGGAGACGAAAAAACAAAAAAAAAAAATTTATATATATATATATATATATAAATATATATATATATATATATATATATATATATATATATATATATATATATATATATATATATAAACGATATGAGATATAACGAAAACGACCGGCACTCTCACGGTCGCATTTGTTGAGGTAGATCAAAAAAATTTTCTGTACTTGTGTGTTCTATTAATATCTTGGACAAGTTCGTGAATCAGCAAAATCCGACACGTGGTTAAGAAACTAGAGGCGTTTTTCTGAAAAAAATTGATTTTTTAAAACCGTTATAACGGCCGTTTGGATACCAATATTTCAAAAAATTTAACAAATTTAGAATCTTTGGAATCTTTTTTATCAATTTGTTTTAAAAATAGACCTCTGCAGCTAGAGGTTCCTGAGTGAGCGGCTCCAACAAAAAAGTTTGCAAAAAAAAATTTTTTTTTGAAACAACCGGCACTCTCACGGTCGCATTTATAAAGCCAGATCAAAACACCTTTTCTAAAAATGTGCGTTTTATAAATATCTTGGACAAGTTCGTAAATCAGCTCCATCCAACACATGGTTAAGAAACTAGAAGCTTTATACTTGAAAAAAACTCTGTTTTTTAGATCCGTTATAACGGCCGTTTAGATTCTAATATTTTTTAAAACTTTATAAATTTAGAATCTTTGAAACCTTTTTAATCAGTTTTTTTCAAAAAAAGACCTCTGCAGTTGGAGGTTTCTGAGTGAGCGGCTCCAACAAAAAAGCTTGTAAAACACAAAATGCGTTTAAATCAACCGGCGCTCTCACGGTTGCATTTGTGGAGCCAGATCAAAACACATTTCTTAAAAATGTGTGTTTTATTAATATCTTGGACAAGTTCGTAAATCAGAAAAATCTGACACATGGTTAAAGAACTATAGGCTTTATACTAGAAAAAAAAGTGGTTTTTTTAATCCGTTATAACGGCCGTTTGGATACTAATATTTTTAAAATCTTCATAAATTTAGAATCTATGGAAACATTTTAATCCGTTTCTTATAAATATAAACCTCTGCAGTTAGAGGTTTTTGACTTGTTGGCTTCAACAAAAAAGTTTGCAACAATCCCCAACTACAATTTCCAAAAACCTTATAACAGTCAATGTCAACCTTATAACAGTCAAAAAAATAAAAGATTTGAATAGAAGTAATTAATTTTTTTTTCTTAGAAATAAACTATTTTGATATTTTGCAGTAATTGGACGACTATTGATATAGCGTAGGTTTGTGTCATAAATTGTCACACACATGTTCTGTGGTAGATTTGATATTTGTTTGTTGCAAAATTGGATAGATATAATTTTGCTTGTAGGTAGCTAATTTTCTTTTTAAAATTTGTTTGATATCTGTTTGAAATTAGTTTGTCTTGTTTAAACTAATCTGATACATCAGATTCTACTGGTACACAAAACTGTCTGATCTCGAAATCTACCTATTTCTAGCGGATATACGTGCCGCTTGGACTTTTTTGATACTAAATTCGAAATGATACAATCAAAGATTTCTTAATTCTTAAACAATTTTTTTGACAAATATTTTTTTTCGTTCTGGTTTTGGACTAATTATCTTTAAATATTCAAAATATTTTTAATAAATAAATGTAATTAAAGGATATCATAAATGGTATCATTGGAAAGGTCTTGACGAGACAAGCTCAAATCAAGTGAAAAATTTCCCGCCGTCTTATCCCTGGAAAAAGTTGTTACTGTTTAAAGTTTAGCTTTTTTTATGAATTTTTTCTCAATTTTTCACCTAAGTAGCCTTGTTTTTCTTTTAAAGAAACTAAGAATTATACAATCTTATTCATCCCATTTTGGCTAATATAAGTTATCCGACCCGAATATGCCCAACCCGTTCCGAGCTAGCTATAAAGGATCATACTTTCAATTATACATTAATGTATAGGGTTATATAATTATTCATTTTTATATTAGGTAGATTTCATATAAAAATCTACCTATTGCAATGGGCTTCATCTCGGAATTTCGGAAAAATTTTGATGCCAAACGACTATATGTGATAAGCGGAGATGGAAAATCAAAAAAAAAAAAATTATATATATATATATATATATATATATATATATATATATATATATATATATATATATATATATATATATATATATATATATATATATATATATATATAACGATATGAGGTATAACGGAATTTAGCGGCACTCTCACGGTCGCATTTTTCGACCTACACCAAAATAATTTTCTGTGTATGTTTCGGCAAATAATGTCTTGGACAAGTTCGTGAACTGGCCATATCCGGGTACCGGTTAAGCGACTAGAGCCTAAAAAGTCGAATAATCTAGGGCGCTATAACTTCCGTTTGAATAATAATATTTTAATAAAATTTAAAAATATTGAATATTTGAACCTTTTTTTATCATTTTTATCCAGATGACCACTTTGGCGTTTCAGGTTCCTCAAAAATCAGCTGTTTTAAAAATTTACTAAACTTTGCTGCCCTTGCTCTAGCTGAAATGGCCAAGCTCATATTTGAAAACTTTTTTTCACGTACTTAAAATATAAATCTTTCCAAAATTTTTCCAAAAATAATAGTTTAAGTCTAACGGTTGAGACCCTACGGCTGTTGAAATAAAAACAAACGCAAAAGGCAATGCTTTCATCATGTTTCAGTTTATGTTATTTAAATTCATTTTATCTTTTAAACATATTCTTCAACTATAGCCTCAGAAAATTTTAGCTTTCTAACCCAAAAGGTTCCATTTTTATAAGCATTATAATGCAACCCTTACAAGAAAAATCTCAACCCATTTAATACCATAGAAAAATTATCAAAATCTCTTTTGTTTTTACTTTTTTTACTAAGTAACCGTTTGAAAAAAGATTAAAAAGAACAAAAAAACACAACAACAAAAGATGATTTTGAAATAAAATTGTTTGATAATGTTTGATTATAAATTATGTGTGATGGTATAATTGTAGTTGTGACGTAGCTCATTTGATCTTTGGTGGATTTAATATGTTATTAAAAGTAGTTTAAACCAACTTAAATAAAACTGTTCCGAAATTGTATTGATGGAGTTAGTTCGGATAATGTATTTAATTTGGTTTCATAATTTTTTTGAATTATTCTGTTTCTACTTATATTTTTTATTTAAACTAATCTGACTTATCTAATTTTATTTGGACACAAAACCGTCTGACCCCGAAATCTACCTATTTCTAGCGGATATACCTGCCGCTGGGATTTTTAATTATTTGCCAAGGTTCTGCGAACTTGCAAACCTTCGATCAAAAATATCCACCGCATCGGGGAGGGGGGCGTCCCCCCCTCCCTTCTCCTCCCCTCACCGTCCCCCTCCCCCGATGCGGTGGATATTTTTGATCGAAGGTTTAGCCAAAATGGGATGAATAGGATTGTATAATTCTTAGTTTCTTTAAATAAATAACACGAAAATCAGGTTACTTAGGTGGAAAATTGAGAAAAATGCATCAAAAAGGCTAAACTTTAAACACTAACAACTTTTTCCAGGGATGAGATGGCGGGAAATTTTTCACTTAATTTGACTTTGTCTCTTAAAGACCTTTCTAATGATACCACTCTCGAAACGATCCAATCTACCCCCATATACCCTATATTAGCCACGCCCGTAATATAAAAACCCGTTGCTATATAAAACATTTGTGAATTTTTCTACTTTGCCGCCCGTAAAATAATCGCCCGCAAAATAATCATAAAATTAGAACAAACAAATAAATTATTGTATGAAGTTTATAGAAAAAATCATGGCATGTTTATTGTTTAGCATAATTTTCAAAATGTCTAGCGAGCTTAAAAATTAAGTTGTGTAGTTGTGCATAAAACGTTGTACATACACTCAGGCTGAAAGGAAGATTATGCCCTTGGTTCAATAAAAGCCCTCGTTTCGCGTCGGGCTTCAATATGAACCGCAGGCATGATCTTCTACTTTCAGTCCTCGATATGTAAATAACTATTACGCCAATCGATGAAATTTGTATATAAAAATTCAACACACAAAACATAAAACAAGATTGTGATTTTGACAGTAACAATATTGTCCTTGTAGGATTCATAATATTGTGTAGATTTTTACACTACTTTGGAATTCCTTAATACGAATTTCTCAATATTGTGTAAATTGACAATATTGCGATTACATTTATGTGTGAGGGTAATTTATAGGTTACAGTTTCAATATGTTTTGTGATGTTTGAACGTATGACTGCCCACATGATGGGATCAGTTTTTGTTAATTTGTATTTTTTTTAATTTTTGATCCACAGGTGTGACAACCCCACATGCTCAAGTCGCTGTTATAGACGGAATATGTCGCTTCAGTGAACGATAGCACCCGAATCTTAGATATATTCCTTGATAATGGGACACTATTGCTTCCTCGAAGAAACGAGTTTTCATATAATTCTAGCTGGGCTTTAATCATCGAGGAAAACAGCGTGTCACATTATAAACGAATATGTCGCTAAGTAAATTATTGGGCACCCAATTTTAGTTCTGTTCATGCAAATTTTTCTAAAAATTTATGCGTCATGACTTGTGACACATATTGTACTTCTTTCTTACACAACACATTTTATTTAAAAAATCCACCCAGCCAAACATAGTTTTATCACCCATTAAGTACTTTATATATTATACTTCACCAATGGTTTTACATCACGATGATCCTTCAATACATTAATTCATCCTTTTTTCAACATAACTGCTAACATTGTTGCTACATATATGTGAAAGTCATCGTTACCAGATGATGCTAGGTGCGTTCAATTTGACTGAATAAACTGAAAAAACAACAACAATTGCATACAATTTTTCAGTTGTTTCAGTTGCTTCAGTCAAATCTAAAGTATTAAAAACATATAACAGTATTATATTTTTCTCAATTTAAAAATAATTTCACGATCATTTTTTAAAATAGTTTTCTTGATTGTTTTTGTAAAAAAAAAATTAAGCTTTAATTCTTGTGAATTAGAGATTAACTAAAATGTTGAACCAACAATTTAATTAATACAAAAAAAAAAAGACATCAAAGATAAAAGTCAAACATTATATGGTTATTATGTATTTCATTTAAAAAGGTTTTAACACAACATTGAATTAGTGTCGGTAAATTAATTTCAAAAACTTAATTACTTGCTTCATTTTATATTTTAATTTAACTGTAACGAATATTGTACGAAAGTAATAATGGACAGAGGCAAAGGTAAATTATATCGATTCAGTAATAAAAATAATCCGAATTACTTTATTAAATGCTTAATAGTATAATTAAGAAAAATTTAAAACGATTTTCAAGTTGGAATGCAAAAAATTTATTATCATTATGATAACGAACAAGTTTGTTTCATCGTTTCAAGTTGCGAAAGTTAAGCAATAAATAAATCACGCTGAAGTGATATCAAAATTAAATACTTTACATGAAACGTTATATTTTTTTTGTCCTTAAATTATTGTTTTTTTCTGGTCAGCTAAATAAAATGTACAATTTTTGTAAGAAGTAAGTGGATATTATAAGTAAAAATAAAACTACAATTTACTCAACGGACATGGGGTATGGTTTAATAACAATTGTAGTGTCGTCGCTATATTATAACATTTTTGCATTTGATTAAATTTATTCCCAAGTTTCTGGTGAACCGTAATCCATTTTCGAAAGCCTTTCGAGTTTCAAAGGCTGTTTTACCTCAAATCTTTCCTAAAATCTTGGTTTTACATTTAATATACATTTTAAGTGAATGCCGAAAACAATAATTAACAATATTATTTTATCAATTAAAGTATACACACATGAAACCATTTTTTTGCTTATAAAAGATTTGTTTTGTATTGGAAAATGTCAGAGGAACTTCTTTTTGGAATTTCGAAAAATGTGTTTTTTTTTTGGTTTATTGTTTATTTGGTTAGGACATTTCTGCAGTCCATATTACCAAACTTTAACTAGTACATTTTGAATTATTTTTTTTTATGTTATGATAAACTGTCATGACTCATGAGGTTAATGGAACACGTATCTTCCCAATGTTATGCGCAAGATTAAACAAAAATTCTGAATTGTATCTGTTGTACCGTTTACTATAAAGAAGACAAAGTTTCACCACACTTCATAATTCACATGTATTAATTCATATATATCTTTATAATAATTCAAAATTTTAAATTTTTTTCTTTTTAAATAGATCGATTAACCTGTTGGTTATTATTAATTGTTGACCTGTGGTACATCTATTTTCTGACTGTATAAAATGAATTCAATTGTTTTGCATTTTTGAAAACTATTTTTGTTAGATATCGATATTATCAGATATTTAGTTATTTTATATTATTTCCATTTAAATTCAAATGTATTAATATATTATGAATTAAATATCATATTGGTTATTATTAAGAGTATATGCTTGTTTAACTTTCCAGTTATATTAATGTTTATCTTTATATTTCATTTTATATTTATTCCATTTAAAATCAAAAGTAATAATTTTATATAAATCAATTAACCTTTGGTTATTGTGTAGTAAATATTAACCTGTGACACCTATGTTTTACAAACTATAATGAATTCAATTGACTTGCAATTTTAGAAAACTTATTTTGTTAAATACCGATACTATATCAGATATTTAGTTATTTATATTGTTTTCATTTAGATTCAAATGCAATAAATTAATATAAATCAATTTTCCTATTGGTTATTATAAAGTGTTTATATAGGTTTATAATTATATATTTATAACATTGTATATATTTATTTTACCTTTATGTTAATTCCAATTAAATTCAAAGGTAATAATTTTATATAAATCAATTAACCTTATATGGTTATTATTGAATGTTGACATGTAACATATATGCTTTATAGACTAAAGTAAATTCAATTATCTTTCTATTTTTGAAACTATTATTGTTGAATACGGATACTAATAAATTTTTAATATTTACTATCCAATTTTGTCTAGATTAATAATCTATAGATTATGGTTAAATGATGACATGTATTGCTTTACTTTGTTTTTTATTGAAAATTCTGAATACTCAACGACATGCTAATACTACCCTGGTTCATGTTATGTTGCTTTCAGTAATTCAGTTACCATTCTAATCCCGAATAATCCGTCATTTCCGAGTATATTATATTTAATGTTCCAATACGAGAACAAATCGTACCCCAGTTATCTTTATTACGCTTTCCACTATATTCCGACCTCTTTTAGGCCTTATGTAAGCTCCTATATGGCATGCTAGCTCATTGCCCTAATGGTTTTTACTTATTACCGTGACTAATTCATAATCCTTTGATTGTTTAATTGTTATGATATTGCTGGTTGATTATTTTATCTTGACATCTGTATTTCTTTTATTTCTTTTTTCTTTAGGTGTGAGGCAAATTATTATGATTCACGAATTTTATTATACGCTCGTTTTGGTTTCTTTAAGGAATTCTATAATCTCTTTATATTTCTTATCCTTTAGTATGTCTGTGACCGATTTGAGCCCTAAACTTTTATACTTTATTCTGTTAGTATTTTACAGCGGATAGCTTTCTATAATGTGTTTGATACTATCGGTAACATTACAAGTATTACAGACATCATTGTCTATTTTTTCTATGAGATTTAGGTATTTTTTAGCATAGATATGGTTGGTTCTCAGTCTAGTTATAATATTTATGTCAGTAGTTTTCCAGTTGAGCTTATGGAACCAAGGTTTGTTGTTTGTCTTGCCCTGTATATTTTCCTTGTGCGCTATGCCTTTACTTAAGGTACTTTCTAAGAATATTTCATTCCACTTTTCATACATTAATCTTCTAAAATTTTCTATGCTCTCTTCTATCGGAATTCTAGCCTCTATTATTGTTCCCATGTTGACTCCCGATTTAGCAGCCCTATCGGCCTGATCGTTACCATTTATATTTATATGGCTTGGGATCCAGTAAAAGTTTAGTTTTATTTTATCTTTGAATAGTTTGTTAATAATCAGCCTTTCATAAAATTTAGATTTCCTGGAAGATTCGAAGTTTTGTAGCGCTTTACATGAACTCAGTGAATCCGTTACTATATTTATTGTTTCACCCATATTTGTATATTTGTTAATTCCAGAGCTTTTAATATGGCCATTATTTCCAAGGTTTTTATGGGTACTGCTTCTACTACTTTAAAACTATAGGATTTGTTGTTACAACTAAAATAAATACCTAAACCTCTGTCTTATCCGTTGATAGAAGCATCCGTAAAAATAATGTTGCATGTAGATATCTTACTTATAAGCTCCTTAGCCATCATCCTAGAGAATGCCGGTGGGGCGTTTTTTTTATTAATTGAATCAGTCAATGTGGTATCAAGCTGCAGGTAACATTTTATGTCCTCTTTCTCACAGATGATGTCTGGTGTGACTGGAGTTAAATCTATTTGCTCTTTATTCTTTGTATAAATTATCCTTATTACCTCACAACATACGTTGTGCCTTATTAGTTTGCTGACGTCAGAGTTAATGTAGAATTGTTACTACATATTTGAAAATTGAAAGCTCTAGCTTGAGTTTTATGGTGATATCTCCCGCTTCAGCTATAATCGGAGTTGAATTTGTCAGCCCTAAACAAATCCTGTAACTTTTATTGATTAGTTTCTGTAGCGAGTTTACGTGTTTATTATTGATAGTTGCTATATCTCCGTATAAAATTCTACTTTGTATTAACGCTTTATGTATATTGAGTAATGTTGAAGGGTGAGGTCCTCCCTTTTTGCTGGCAAACACCTTCATTAAGTTAATGCTCTGGTTGCATTTGTCAATGATGCACTTATTATTTAAGTTAAAGTTCATTTTACTGTCTATAATATATCCTAGAATTTTCATACTTTCCACTTCCTTGATGGTTTTATTATTATATTTAATCTCCACTGCTCTGTTATCCAATCTGCCATGCTTCTTGTGTATTCTTATGAAGGTCGTTTTATCTGTATCAATTGTTAAAGATAGTTCTTCCAGCTTTGTTATAAATTGCCGCAGTAGTTTGTTTGCGTTTCCTTCTGCTACCAATCTTTTATGGGCCGATGAAATCAAAACGAAGTCATCTGCATATTGGAGAATTGTGTTTTCGAGGTTGCTTAGAGAATGGATCATGTGTGTTTAAATATTAAATAATAGGGGACTAAGTGGATATCCTTGCGGTATACTAGTGCTAGATGTTTTTTTATAACTGTAGTTATTGTCCTCAAAATGGTTTCTCTATTAGTTAGCATTTGGTATATCCAACTATTTATCTCCTTAGGAATTTTTATAACTTGTAGAATATTAATTAACTTTTATCGAAACATTATCGAAAGCTTGAGAGATGTCCGCACCTAAAATGATTGTTGTCACTTGTCAGGCCATTTTTAATGTTGTTTTCCACCAAGCTATAAATTTTGATCATCATGTCCTCAGTAGATTTGTTTTTTCTGAAGCCCATTGAGTTTTCAGATATTATGTTTTTTTCTAAGTGTTTTTCTATTCTACTAATTATCATTTTTTTTATTATTTTTTGGAATACGTTAGCTAATTGAATTGGGCTGTAGTTGTCACTTGTCAGGCGATGTAGGGTCCTTATCTGGTTTTAGAACTGGTATGATTTTAATTTTCTTCCACTCAGTCGGAAATATTCCTTTAAACCATAACATGTTATAGTGTTCGGTTATTTTCTCGATATGGTTATCACCCAAAGCTTTTAAAATTTTATAAGATATTTTATTTATACCAGGGTTAGATTAGATATAATTGCAAGCAAATATTGGAGATAATTATTTTTTTGGATTGGACCAATTCCCTATTTGGTTGTATTTTTCTTGAGTTAGTTAGTTTGTTAATGATTTTAAGATATGATTTTAGGTAGGTTGAAGATATATATAGTAGGAGGATGATTAATGTGTTAATTATTAAACTGTGTGTTATAGGATGTGATTTGTATTGTATGTAATTATATATCTTTATGGGCATAACCTAACATACTCACATCTTTCATCTTCACATTTATCTTGTCCTCCATTTCTATACTTACGGTTCCTAATTCAATTAGCCATAGGTTGAATTAGTTGTCCTTATTGGATGACTTTGCTAATTTGGTGCATATCTCCTGTATACCCCTATTTGATTTTTCAACCTGTTTGAGTTGATTTTTATGATACTCGTTTTTATTTTTTAGTATATCCAGGTTACTGCATAACTCACTCAGTTCTGGTTTTAATTTCTCTACGTTTTTTTGTACTCCATCAGGCTGTCATTGTCCTTTTTCTAAATTTCATTTTCTTGTTTCAGTGAAATTAGTTCATCTTTTATTCCTTTAAGTTCCCGGAGTGCGTCTTCCTTTATTGCATATTTTTTTTTAAATTATTTGTTCTTTTTTTATATAGCTTCCATTTCATCAATTAAATAGTTTAATGTTGAGCTTTCTTTGTTCTGCTGTGGTCTGTCTTTGTCCATAAGAGGTGGGAAGTTTTCCTTATTATAGTTGTACGTCAATTCGCTTATTTCTTTACTTGCCTCAATAAATGAAACTTTTTTAGTTGTCATTAGGCCCTATATCTCCTTTTGTCTCTTGTATTCGTCACACTCTGTGTTATTCGTCACACTCTGTGTTATTCAAACATAAAGGTATGGCATCACAATTCGTGTATTGATGGTTAATATCCGTTCATTTGTAGCATCTCTCCTTTCCACGGCAGAAACTTGCTGTATGTCCATACCTACAATACTTTTTACATAAAATTGGGTTAGGAATATAGTGACTAACTCTTCTGTTTACATTGTAAAAAAGATTTCCTCTGGGGGTGAGCTCGTTCGGAAAGCTATTTTCATAGTTGTGGTAGGTTCCGCTCTTTTCAATTCTTTATTCCATCTTGATACTCTTTCAAGGTTAGTCTTTGCACTTTTCGATTACTTCACCTATAATGATGTTCAAGTCCACTTCTAATGGTATTCTGAAAGCTCCTCCTGTTGTTTCAATAATATAGCTAGGGATGTAGGCATCTAGACCGTACTTATTCTTAGGTTAATGTCTTTTAACTAGTTCTCTGGTGCATATTTTTATGGTAATTTCACTTGCTTGTTTTATGAATATTCCCATAATTGTTTTCCCTTAATATCTGGGCTAGCCATATGTCATTGATCTCCTGTTTGTTTTAGTACGACTGAAATTCGAATTTTTCTTCATTTTTTCAAACAACTTCCATTAACAAAAAATTTTAAAATCAATTAAATTTTAACTTTTTATATGTAGTTCTAACCTTACTTTAAAATATTTCAAATTTACAAAGATGTGTTAATTCGTGTTCTTGAGATATTTAATTTTAAAGATTTTTAAACCGATTAAAATTCTAATTGTTCATTATTTTCTCGAACTTCAGTGGTTAAAATTTTTTGATGATAAAAATTGTTCGAAAAAATAGTGAACAATTAGAATTTTAGACGGACTAAAAATCTTTAAAATTAAATATCTCAAGAAGACGAATTAACGCCTCTTTGTAAATTTGATATATTTTAAAGTAAGGTTAGAACTATATTTAAAAAAAAAAAGTTAAAATTTAATTGATTTTAAAATTTTTTGTTAATGGAAGTTGTTTGAAAAAATGAAGAAAAATTCGAAGTTCAGTCGTACAAAAGATCTTTAAAATTAAATATCACAAGAACAAGAATTTGCCCCTCTTTGTAATTTGATATATTTTAGAGTAAGGATAGAACTATTTTCAGAAAAAAAATTAAGTAAATTCCAATTGATCTTCGACCCTAGCGCCATCTTTAAAAAGTTTTGTTTTAATATTTTTATTTAAAAATTAATTATAAAAACAATAAATTAATTTTTTTTCAAAGGACTAACTAATCATCTATCAAACAAAAAAAGTTTGATGAAATCGGTATAGCCGTTCTTGAGCAATTTAATTTCAAAGTTACATCGGATTGGCAGAATTTCTATTTTTCATGCATGTTGGGGATGCCCAAACTATGCACTTTAAAAAATTTTTTGAATAAGTTGTATTTTTTATTTTGTCCATACTACTTATAGGCCAAGTTTCAGGGAAATCAAAAATGGTCAAGTTTTCACAACTCTGTCTAGAACACGTTTTTCATCTATAAACCTTGTTCACTATTATAACGTAGAATTGTAGTATTATAAATATAAGTTAATATTGTAATATTTATTACAGAATACTATTCAATACGAGTTTTACTTTATTTGATAATGTATTGGAATATTATGGAATTTCCAATAGACTTATAATTAAATTTAGTCTGATGAACTGTGTAAATATGGGTAGTTAGTCTGATTCCTTGAAAATAATCGTTTCGTCACAACCGTTATACCTAATTCACCAAAAATTTCAATATCTAACGTAAACAAAACTAAATTACCTATACCCAATTACAACGATAAACCAAGGTAGTATATTAGCCCCTTCGAAATATTTAATATATATCCAGATAGCAGTTCTATGATTACTTACAGAGTTATCTTACAAATATATCTCTTAAATCTGATACGTTAACTTAAGTGTAATAGTTATGTATTAGTTATATTAACTGTAAAAATGAGATAGTTATATTCACTATATTATACCATAATAGTCCAATTTATATATATACAAAAGAATAAGTATAGAAAGTACAGAAAGATAACAGTGTAGAAAATTCAAATTTACCCTAATTAATACTAGTTTCCCACCGCAGAAATTTACTATGTAGTATAGCAAATATTTGATATTAGTTTGATTTCTCACCGTTCATATTATATAAAGATAATGTTTCGGTGGGAAACCAAACATAACTTGACACTAGAAAAAAAATTGATATATCAAAATACCGTACTGTCAATTTTATATTTGATATTAGCGTTATAGTTTTTAAAATGAAATTTACAACCAAGAGAAAATCAAACTAGATTTAGACCAACCCTGCCATTGTTTTTGAACAGCATAAAATACATATAAGTTTTATTCTATAACGTCTTTTTTAAATAATTCTCTCACGAAAACCAAACGTCTACGTTGACTACGTTTTTCATGTCCTATTCCTTTATAATGCTATACTAAACATATCCATATCATAATCAACAATTAATACATACACTTTAATTTATTAAATATCAGAAATGAATCTTACAAGCTAAAAATCGCAAGAAAACGCAATGTTTACAAATTTCATAAAATGACATTTCACCTATAAAATAATAATTACGTTTCACACCGTCGATATTATACTTTATTTGATAAGTATTATATTTACTAGCTAGCAAATAAAAATATCAAATTTAAAATAATTGTTGTGATAGTTTGCTTTCACACCGTTGCTATTATACTTTATTAAACTATACTAGCTAGCAAATTGCTACGGTGGGAAACTAGTATAAGTTACTCAAATAATGAGAATATTCTACAAGTTTGTATTATGATTTTAATATTTTACAATTTTTATATGCAAATATAACCTAATATTATTTTAAGCTGGGTATATAACCATGAATTACTTGATTAGGCTTATTAGTATAAAATAGACTTATCTTAATTGTCCTGTGATTGGTTCTGTGGCACTTCTGTAATGTTCGTTAAATAAACTTCTTCATCTTGATTCCAGAATAAGATTAATTGTATCTCTGAGAGTATTATATTAGTTGTTGTTGATGGTGGATTATCTTTATCCTCCCAAATGTCCCTTATTAACAATTAATTTTATAGTGTATTCTTTTCGGCTGTACCGAACAAGTTCCAACACCGAATTATCGAATTTTGTATTCTTTTGGAATGAATTTCAATACAAAAAAAAAATTCGGTGTTGGAACTGTACTGAAATTTGTTCGGTACAGCCGAAAAGAATACACTATAAGTGTAAGCGATCTTTGAGTATTACTAGTATTTGCAATTGATGAATATAACGTGTTTGATGTATTAAATCGTGATTTGATTTCGTGATTTGAATGTATTAAATCGTGATTTGAATCGTTGAGGGCCTACCTAAAGGAGTTTGTGATTTGTATTTCCTCTACAATAAAGCTCTTGTAAGATGGCCTCCTTGGTCCACGTGTTTAGTTTTTTTTCTATCTGTTTGTTTATTTGTTTCATGAAATATTTAGTTATTCTTAAATTTCAGTATTCCAAATGAGATTTGCTTTGATATTTTATATTGGATGAGGGAAAATAACTTATTTTTTTTGGATTTATTAATATTTTTTTGGATTCCATTTTATATGTCACTTTAATCACAAATTTTTACCTCACTGCACTTCACTAAGTCTAAACAACGAATGAAAAAAGTGTGCTAACTTTCTTAGAACTGTCAGAATTCTTTCCTAGGCGTTACCAACAACATAACCAAAAATTAATTAAAGTACAGACACAATTTTGCCAGAGAACTGTTAATTGACAATGTTTGAGTACCGAGCTTTTAAAGACGTTAGAAACAGAATGCTGTTTTTAAAAATCACAGCTAATTGCGTTATAAAGAAAATTAGTTTTGAATAATTGTTGTGCCTAACAAGTTCAATAAGACAGCAATAATAACAAAAGTCATTGCAATTTAATTATGGTTTTTGTGTGTCATATTTTTATTTCATACAATTGCATAAAGACCCCTTCTTCTATATATACATTTCAAAAGTAAATCGTTTTTTATATTCTATCGTCAAGTTATACAAAAAGTAAATTAATGATTTGTAATGGTTACAAATAAAAAAAAAAAATCTATAAAAAACGAATTTGCGTAAAAATTTAATTTTTTCGCTGTCTTATAAAAAATTTAAAAAAAGCGAATCGAAACTTAAATTAGTTCCTTTTTTGTGTTTTTTGACCACACACACATATATATATAAGTTAGCAATGTTTTTTGCCAATGAATTGGCTTTCCTAAAACTGATTCATTACCATTTATCACATTTTTTATTGTTATCACTTTTAATTTGACTAGGGAAAGAATAATAAAATATAGAACCTATTCTATAGGTAGTCGTAAATTATTTTTAAATTCATCCATTCAATTGATTTTATTGTCAACTGTTTTGTAGTGTTTGTTTTCATTGGCGTATGACCGAAGGGCTGGAGACATTTGTGTATATTTTATGCAAAGTAATATTAATGGTACCATTAATGTTTTCAATAGACATATTTATTACTAATACAAAATATATATACTTCTGGTCTGAAGCTGGTCAAGATAAGCTTATACATTGTCTCTTGTTTCTAAATACAAAACATTTCATATTTTTAATAAATTTAGTCAGAACTCAGAGAGTAATTCATTTAATTAAACAATCTAATCTAACAGCCATTCAGCCATTTCTCTGCAACCATTTCTGCTAGCCATCTTCAAGAACTTTAATGTGCAGATCAGATTTGTCTTTTTGCATAATTTTGTTTTGATTTTAAAAAGCAGGTATCCAGCAAAATACAATGAGTATTGCACAAAAATCAAATTATTCACCTCCTTTAAATTAAATGTGTAGCACTAAAAAAGTTAACCACCATTATGATTAGTAGACAACAAATCATTTAGTTACACGAAAATTATTTTTATTAGTAATTTTGCAATATTTCACTCGCTTACAACGAAAAGAAAAAAATCTTGATCAAAAAATTGTTTCTAATTGGTTCTTTTAATAAGTTGGTTTGGATGTTATTTTTTCTATTATTTTTATTTTCTTACGTTTACCTGTAATCTAGGCCAAGGAAAGTTTAACGTTTATTAAATTTTTTTTGGATGTGATTTAAGAGCTACAAAAAATAATTTAAATCAGTATTTGTTTTTCTTTTTGTTTTAGTTTAAATGACAAATAATTTATGAAATAATTCGCTATAAAAATATGCAAATTTTAATGATTATTTTTTTTAATGCATGTAACTCACTTGTTGTTGTAAAATACTTTTAAATCTGTTCCAAATTCGAGACATAATTTAATAATAAAATTTTCGCCGGAGGAATGGATTTATCTCAATAGATTCTAGTTTGAAAAAGAACTACAATATTTTGTTTCATATTTATTTTTATGACTAATAATTAACTATTGGACGATGATTTAAATCTAAAAATGTAGGCGTTTATATGCATAATTTGCGTCTATGTATAAAGTTTTTTTCTGTTCTATCTTAAAGAAAATTTGTTATTTTTAAAATTTGCAGCAATGAACAAATAATTTTGTTTTTATTATTATTTCTAAAAGCGAATCTCATATGTCATATTTTATATGTTTCATGTATCTCATAATATCTTATACATCTAGTATCTCATACATCATATCGCATATCTCATATTTCATATCTTATGTCTAATACTTCATATCTCATATCTCATATCTCATATCTCATATCTCATATCTCATATCTCATATCTTATATCTCATATCTCATATCTCATATCTCATATCTTATATCTCTTATCTCATATCTCATATCTCATATCTCATATCTCATATCTCATATCTCATATCTTATATCTCATATCTCATATCTCATATCTCATATCTCATATCTCATATCTCATATCTCATATTTCATATTTCATATCTCATATCTCATATCTCATATCTCATATCTCATATCTCATATCTCATGTCTCATATCTCATATCTCATATCTCATATCTCATATCTCATATCTCATATCTCATATCTCATATCTCATATCTCATATCTCATATCTCATATCTCATATCTCATATCTCATATCTCATATCTCATATCTCATATCTCATATCTCATATCTCATATCTCATATCTCATATCTCATATCTCATATCTCATATCTCATATCTCATATCTCATATCTCATATCTCGTATCTCGTATCTCATATCTCATATCTCATATCTCATATCTCATATCTCATATCTCATATCTCATATCTCATATCTCATATCTCATATCTCATATCTCATATCTCATATCTCATATCTCATATCTCATATCTCATATCTCATATCTCATATCTCATATCTCATATCTCATATCTCATATCTCATATCTCATATCTCATATCTCATATCTCATATCTCATATCTCATATCTCATATCTCATATCTCATATCTCATATCTCATATCTCATATCTCATATCTCATATCTCATATCTCATATCTCATATCTCATATCTCATATCTCATATCTCATATCTCATATCTCATATCTCATATCTCATATCTCATATCTCATATCTCATATCTCATATCTCATATCTCATATCTCATATCTCATATCTCATATCTCATATCTCATATCTCATATGTCATATCTCATATCTCATATCTCATATCTCATATCTCATATCTCATATCTCATATCTCATATCTCATATCTCATATCTCATATCTCATATCTCATATCTCATATCTCATATCTCATATCTCATATCTCATATCTCATATCTCATATCTCATATCTCATATCTCATATCCCATATCCCATATCCCATATCTCATATCTCATATCTCATATCTCATATCTCATATCTCATATCTCATATCTCATATCTCATATCTCATATCTCATATCTCATATCTCATATCTCATATCTCATATCTCATATCTCATATCTCATATCTCATATCTCATATCTCATATCTCATATCTCATATCTCATATCTCATATCTCATATCTCATATCTCATATCTCATATCTCATATCTCATATCTCATATCTCATATCTCATATCTCATATCTCATATCTCATATCTCATATCTCATATCTCATATCTCATATCTCATATCTCATATCTCATATCTCATATCTCATATCTCATATCTCATATCTCATATCTCATATCTCATATCTCATATCTCATATCTCATATCTCATATCTCATATCTCATATCTCATATCTCATATCTCATATCTCATATCTCATATCTCATATCTCATATCTCATATCTCATATCTCATATCTCATATTTCATATTTCATATCTCATATCTCATATCTCATATCTCATATCTCATATCTCATATCTCATATCTCATATCTCATATCTCATATCTCATATCTCATATCTCATATCTCATATCTCATATCTCATATCTCATATCTCATATCTCATATCTCATATCTCATATCTCATATCTCATATCTCATATCTCATATCTCATATCTCATATCTCATATCTCATATCTCATATCTCATATCTCATATCTCATATCTCATATCTCATATCTCATATCTCATATCTCATATCTCATATCTCATATCTCATATCTCATATCTCATATCTCATATCTCATATCTCATATCTCATATCTCATATCTCGTATCTCGTATCTCATATCTCATATCTCATATCTCATATCTCATATCTCATATCTCATATCTTATATCTCATATCTCATATCTCATATCTCATATCTCATATCTCATATCTCATATCTCATATCTCATATCTCATATCTCATATCTCATATCTCATATCTCATATCTCATATCTCATATCTCATATCTCATATCTCATATCTCATATCTCATATCTCATATCTCATATCTCATATCTCATATCTCATATCTCATATCTCATATCTCATATCTCATATCTCATATCTCATATCTCATATCTCATATCTCATATCTCATATCTCATATCTCATATCTCATATCTCATATCTCATATCTCATATCTCATATCTCATATCTCATATCTCATATCTCATATCTCATATCTCATATCTCATATCTCATATCTCATATCTCATATCTCATATCTCATATCTCATATCTCATATCTCATATCTCATATCTCATATCTCATATCTCATATCTCATATCTCATATCTCATATCTCATATCTCATATCTCATATCTCATATCTCATATCTCATATCTCATATCCCATATCCCATATCCCATATCTCATATCTCATATCTCATATCTCATATCTCATATCTCATATCTCATATCTCATATCTCATATCTCATATCTCATATCTCATATCTCATATCTCATATCTCATATCTCATATCTCATAGTTAATTAATGGGAGTTTTAAATGATGTGCCATAACATGACACATGTGATATTTCGTAATTCAAAGAACAGGTTTGTAACAGGTTTGTGGATGTTTAACATCAACGTAATCAGGTTTGTGTATGTTTTGATAAATTTTGACAAATATCTCATATCTCATATCTCATATCGCATATATCACGAAGTTTTATGTTTAAACTGTTGGTTTTGCTTAGTCTCAGTCAGTGACAATTGTGCTAAATAGAGAAAGAGAGAGTATTTCTTTTGTTGTTGCGGTCGTCATAATAAAAATAAATGGTTGAAAATATTAAGTATATATAACAATTTAACGCTTTGTCAATTTATCCTATCCACACGTTTCATATAGTGTAAAACGCATATTTCAAATGGTGATAACTGTTATAACGGTTGATATAAAAAATGAAGCCAAATCAAAAGTTGTACGGAAGACTTTCATCTCTACGGCCTATCGCTACCTTGTTCCTTATCATATTGACAGAAACCTTTTACCGGCATTTTGTCATTAACATCCTTACATAAACCTTATACATCGTTTTATTCAACAACGATTATTTATATCTGTTACCCTAAAATAGAGAAAATAATAATAAATAAATTAAATTTAATAAAGTTTTAAAAAAGAGTATATGAGAAAAGAAAATATATAATAAAAATAGAAAAAATATTGCGACGCTAATGCATAGGCTAATTTCACCACAGCTCTGGAAACAAGATGTTCTGGATATATGGTGAGCTAAAAGACTTCAATTAATGGCTAACCAATGTTATAGATTTCGCGTATGTTCTATTTATAAAAATATTAAAGAAAGTTGTAGCATCCAAAAAAATGTAAATTCTGTTGTACGAGAAAAGCAAAAAAAAAATTTTACCGGAAGTGACAAACCGGAAGTTGGAATGTAGAACTGTTACAAATCATTATCGTAGCATATATACCAAGTTATATCAAAATCAATTATCAGACTGATGCTACTGAAGTTTCAAATAAACAGGTGCTCGGAAGGCCCCCCACCACTTATCCCAACATCGTCCAAAAACTAATCAGTTCTTTGTCAATAAAATCTCCAGCTTTTATGTTAGTATTATCAAAATTATTTATTAATGAACGAAGTCTGTATGCGCCCAACAAACTTTAAAAACAAAGGGTAAAAAGTCGGTAGTTCTATGGTGGACCCCCGCAACTTTGGTCAATGTCTCCCAAAAGTTGATAATTATCTTCTCACACTAATTGAAACCTTTTTCATGAATTTCATTATAATCATTATATGTGCAAGAATCCAAAGAATTCAAATCCAGGCATACACATTTTATATTCCTAAATTGGATTCAGGGAAGCCGAAAAAATCAAAATCAATGATTTCGATACAGTTTTAATCAGAGTTTAAAACGCTCCTTCCCTATATCACTCCTTTACTCCGTTCTTTCAGAGCAAGCAACATAAAATAAATATAACACTCCTAAATACATGAGTGAAAATAATTAAATATCGTTCTTACTCCTATATTGAAATAAACATTTTCTTTCAACTACTAGCACCTTTAATTTTTGCTTTCCTACGTACAAAGTAGTTCATTTTTGTAAATGTTTTATTTAATTTTGCCTGTGTTTTTATAAAAATATATAAAAAGGATGACGAAAAAGTACTAATTTTCTACTTTTGCAAATGGATGAAAGAAAATAAAAATAAAATAAATATAATCAAAACTACAAAGGAGTGAAATCGAAAAACTAAAAGTTCTACTCTTCGAGAAAGAACGATATTGAAATTATAAATATTTAAATTTATGAATACTATTTTGTGCTGTGAGTGTGCTGGAATGCAATGAGTGCTCGAATAAAACAAAATTGTAAACTCTGGTTTTAATTATAACGAAACCTTCTTTAAACTACTTTCAATCGAAGCTAATTACAATATATCACAGCTTCGTTCTTCATTTTGGACACAATTATCGAAGACCTTATATTAATTAACCATTTAAATGCAACAGCTTAGTTTTACTCAAAAATTATATAATTTTTCATGAAAAGTAACATAACTGCATGGATCTTAATTCCTTTCATTTTTAAAAACTATATAAATAAATAATTTTATTAGCAGTCAACAAGCACGCGCTGTTCAAGTTTTGTAAATTAATTTTTGTCTTTTTTTGGCTTGTGTCTCTGTTTTATACATTTTCTTATAAATATATGTACAACTAAATTAAATAATCGTGAGATAAAATTGCTAATATGTATTACTTTTATCAGCTGATCTCTATCTAATTCCATAATTTACTTATAGGCGTTCTCACTAGTTCATTTTCGTATGTTTTTTGTTTAAATTTAAAATTAATTATTCAGGTTAAACAGAAAATAATATTAATTGTTTGTTTCAATAACGTTTATATCAAAACTGAGAGCGAGTGATAGACAATCTAATAATTTTCCTTGCGACGTGTAAACTATTTCGCTATAATTAATATTTTATTTTTAATTGTCAGTTTTTACGTATTTCCTCACAAGTATTAAAAAGTAAAAACTGTTTGTTTAAATTTACAATACATCACCGTTTATGTTATTTTTGCTCTTACTCATAGTAGCATTAGATATGGCACCAAAAACTAAATCGTCGTTTAGTATTTCTTGATATTCAAAAACTTAATCATACACTGAGAATGTATGGTAATTAAAAAGTTTGTTCTAAACTCACCAAAAATATCTTTTAAATTACTTATCAAAGCGTTTTTTTAGATTATTTGTCAAAATTTATCAAAACATACACAAACCTGATTACGTTGATGTTAAACATCCACAAACCTGTTACAAACCTGTTCTTTGAATTACGAAATATCACATGTGTCATGTTATGGCACATCATTTAAAACTCCCATTAATTAACTAAGTGGTCTATATAAAGCAATTATAACTAATTTTTTCTTATTATCATTTATCATTTCGGTAACAAGACATTTGCATGACCCTTTGCAAATTTCTTTTGTATATATAAAATACAATGCTTTGTCCGCGTTAATTTTTATTTTATTTACTTATCAAATATAAATTTTTCTATAACTGATGTAATATTAAAGCTATATATAGAACTCATAGCATGTACTGTTTGTTATTAAAAATTTCAAATTTCAATTTTCTCAAAGTATTTGTTTTGGTCCTATTGAGCAATATTTTATTTATAATGATTTTGTACATTCTACTTATTTCTTGATTCATAGAATTATTAATGTTTTGTTTTCAATTTAATGAGCCAACCATTGATTGATGTCAGATTTAATTAATTTTAAAGTAATAATTTTTAAAGGTTATAAATCTGTTTGACCAAGATTATTTAGTTTAACCAAGTTTTATTTACAAAATACATAAGAAAATTGAAATAAAAAGTTAAAAAGAAACTACATCGTTCACTTTGCGCCACTCTACATAAAACGAATTTATTTGACCTGATAGTTTACCTATCCGTTAACCTGTCCGTTATCCTATCAGTTGACACTTGATCTGTTAGTTAAATCGTCAGTTGACCTACGCAGTGTCTCCCTCGATGATTATAGCTCACAATTATGCCAGAACACATTTCTATAGGAAGGACTAGAGTATAGTAACCGCGTGTTCACGTATTGATCAGAAATTCACTAAGAAATTTGCAGATCAAAAAATTAATCTTTCCAAGCGAGCATATTAGCAAAAGAGTTAAACAAACTTACACTGTACATATGTAAATATTTTCGTGCGGATTAGTATTGATGTCAATTTAAAGTTTTTAAAATAATCGGTAGGTTACATTAGAGGTGGTTAATGTTGACAAGAAAAATAAACATACTACATACTGTAACAAAATATTGTTAACGTAGAAGATTTGTCATTGAAGTCAAATGTTTATAAGGAAAAAAATATAGTTATGTAAATGAACTCCTTTGTTTGTAAGTATATAATCATAAAGGCAAAATCTGTTTATATCTGTTTTATGTGGTCATACAAATTGTAAAAGTATCTCATAGTTTTTTTACAAACGATAATCAATTTTTACGAATTAGACATTTAACGAAATCATTTATTAATTAACATGTTTCAAGAAAGATGTTTCAATAAACAACAATAAACATAACTAATATCATTTTAAATGTTTATGATGACATAAAAAAACATTAATCATTTATATGACAACAAATCGTTAATTATAATGATGTATTGGAGGACATTTACGATGAAACATAATCTTAAAAAGTTAATTAGTACTGAATATTTCATACAAAAAGCTTATTCTCTTTTTACTATAGTTTGAAAAAATCATAAAAATAAATTAAAATTTTTAACCGATTGTTTATGTGCCATTATATTATATTATATTGGTGTAACAATTATACTAAAATTGGTGATTTAATAACATATTATGCATATGATCTACACTCAAGAAAAAAAGTTCGTAAAATTTACAGAAATATCATTCGATTCAACATACATTTCTATTACTTTTGATCCTACAAATTGTTCGTTGAATACAACAAATTGATGTCAGTTGAATTTATTTTACCAACAATTTTTAATGAATAGTTTGCAAATTCTACAGACATGTTTGTTAATTATTACGAACAAAACCGCAACCGGACTGTTGAAATAATGAACATGTTTGTTAATTTTTGAAATTTTATTTTATTGATTTTATCAAATATTTCCAAAACTATTAATTAGCTACAATTAGTTAAATTTTCAGTTATATTTTATTATAATACCATTAAATATTCATATATTTTTTTTATAATGATTTTAATTAAATTTTACCGAAACAATATTTACCTTTGTAGACATCTTTAAAACAAAACTGTTGACTTTCCTTAAATTTTTTAGTACATTCAAATAATTTAATTTCACTAAAATTTTACTCATTTTTTTTAATATTTTAATTGACACAATTCATTCGATACTTTCACACTTTTTCTTAAAACTATGCTTTTTATTTCACAAAATTTCACTTTTACTGTACGTCCACTAAGTTCGCTATAAATTTCAAGCCCTTACTGCTCGAATTTTTTCAAATTTATGTTTTATATTTTTGGTTTTTGGCTATTTTATTCAACAAACGAAAATCAACGAGCTGCTTGTAAAGGTAGTTAAAAATATTTAACAAACATGTTTGTTGAAAACTGGCAATTAACAAACATGTTTGTTAAAACAATGAAAAAACAAAAAACGTCCTTTAAATAAATTCAACAGACCATTGTTTGTTGTATTTTACCTACAATTTTTTTTCAGTGTAAAGAGATCTAATGTGTATTAAAAGGATTGTTAGATACAGATGTGTATCATGTTTTTGCCGAACGCTACTGAATTTAATCCCACCACTAGCACACAAATATAAATATTGTTGTTGTGTTTAATCGTCCTTTTCCACTCGGTCTTTATTTTTATATTTTTTGTATTACTTTAGAAAGTCATTTGAATTGTCAGTTCAAATCAAAATTCTTTCGGATTCTAGACCATTAAAACAAATTTATTTTGGAACATCGGGTCATTCTTAATAAAAAATTTCTGATGCTCTATTATAATTCATTTATTTTATTATCTTCAAAAACTATTTTTTTTTTATGAAATGACGACGTTTCGGGGCTTTTATGGCTCCATTCTCAAGTCCTTTAAAGTTAAAATAAAATAAAAAAAGATATATTGTTAAAAATTTTAAACTAAACATTTTAAGATGTTGTTGTGCGTAATTCTGGTTTTAAATGGTAACACAAAATGGACTAAACAATAACAAAAAATTTGTTTTGCTTTAAGACAATTATACAAAATTGTTTGTGAAAAACCTATTTTTACAAATTAAAATTAAAATAAATAACAAATAAATAAAATATAAAATAAAATTTTTTTTTAATTTAAAAACAATCCGGCCGAAATTTTAATAAACACTCAATAATTTTAAACGATTGAATTGAGATTATTTTCATTAATTTGACTATTTTAGTGAGATAACTTTTTATATTCTTTTATCATTTGTTATATTATTTTTATGGTTATGTGTAAATATATTTTTTATTCTTATAAGTAACACATTCAACTAGTTGTTTAGACATACCAATTATATTTTTTAAAAGTAGGCTAAAAGTACGCTAACTATAGTAAAATATTCTCCTCGTCAGATGATCTTGATGTTGTTTTTAAATAATTTGGATTTTGTTTTTCTGACAGGTCGTTAACTCAAAAAACGAAGAATTTTTTAAAAAGATAGAAAGAGAAAATCAAAAATATATTTCGATTCCTGTTGGAATTTTATTTAGTGCTTTGTGGGGGGTGAGTTTTATTTCCTTGTTTATGTATTGTTTTTTTAAATGGTTTGTTTCCTTGTTGTTTGTAGCAGTTGGGTATAGGTTTGTTGTAAGTTTTCGGTATCTGTTTTGAAATTTATTGTTGTTGTTTTTAAACTTGTCTATGTATAGAATTTCCAATGTTTTCCTTTTTTAGCAGTTGTTTTCAGTTTCAAGAATTTTAGTATTTTCAAAATTAAAGTGATGACCCGTGTGTTTAGGGTGTGTTGAACAGCTGCCGTTCTGTCTGTTCTTATTTCTTTATTTTTATGATCCGATTTATGCAATGCCAGTCTGTTTTAGTTTTTGTGACGTCATCCCAATGTATTCGCCAATGCATTGTTTGCATTTAATCTTGTATATGAGGTTTGATTTATCGGTTTTCTTCGTCTTATTCTTCATGGTCGTACATAAGCATTTTACGTTTTTTTGAGTTTTGTAGCCAATTCGTAGTTCATCGTTGTATTTTCGGAATAGTTTTGAGAGGTTCTCTGTTTGTGTGTGAACGTACGTCATTCCTTTGTATTTTACTAGTTTTGTTTGGCTGTCTGTCAGTTTTTTGTGTTTTATTCTTGCGTTATATATTTTTAACAATTTTTTCACCATTGTCCTTGGATACCCGTTCTTGTTTAGTATTCCGTGGATTTTTTAGTACTTTCATGATAAAACTCCTTAGAACTCAAAAATAAGATCTTTGATATTAGGCCATATATTATGCCTGTTTTTTGTGTTATTGGGTGTTTCGACTTGTAATTGATCAACATATTTTCTATCTCTTTTTCCATTATTACTAGGGATATCATCTACATATTTTGTGATAAGAGTGGGTTCTATTGCGGATTTTATTATTACTTCATCTAAAATATCCGTTATCAAAAAATCTGCTAGTATTCCTGAAGCACAACATCCTGTTGTTAATCCTGTTGTTTGTCTTTATATTTTGTTGCCGAATTTATTCATTTGAAAAAATTCGTTCAGGGGAATTTTTGTTGTTCTTGATATTGTTGGCCAGCGTTTTTGGATCGATTTGTAAACTGAATATAAGGGGATATTGTTGAACATTCCAACTACATCAAAAGACACCCAATATATTTACACATACCCATAAAAAAATATAAAAAATGATAAAAGAATATAAAAAGTTATCTCACTAAAATAGTCAAATCAATGAAAATAATCTCAATTCAATCGATTAAAATTACACTAGTTTACAAAAAACATCTCCCTAAATTAAACCCAACTTTGCCTATAGATTTTGACCTGTTGAACACAAATATCATATTCATTTGGTTGGCTCTTGTTTTTGAGATATTCGTGAAAAACCATTTTTTAGTTGAACAAAAAGGTTATTTCGGTTTTTGGATCGCATATTTTAAAAACAAACAAATTTAATATATTATGAAACGCATATTAAAGATGCTATCAAACATTTTGAGCTTTTTTTTGCAAAAATCCATCAAGGATTCTGGAAGTTATACTCGAAAAAAGTTGAAAAAAAAGTTTTCAAAAATTTTTCTATATTCAACGCGATAAATTTTGAACAAACAATGATTGTAAATTTTTTTAATTTCTTGGAGTCTACAGTTAATTTAATATCCTTTCTTTTAAGTTAAAAAACACGAATTTTGGTGCAGGTTGCACCAAGTTATTCAGGTTTTCCCAAAAAAGTCAATACCCAAAATATGGAAGAAAAAATTTTTGCATAGAATAATTTAAATTCTGCAAAATAATTGATTTATATATGAGTAGTTACACAGATTTTCGATTTAAAATGGTGACTTATGGTCAAAACCTTGTCGTAACACAACGTTAAAACGTTAAATAAACATTTTCTCTACTGTACCATCTTGAATGTGTTAAGTTGCAGTTGACATAACTGTTTTTTGGTACCTACGGTTTATCTTCAATCAGTTTTATGTCAAAGTAATGCAGGTATGCAATTCTTATATATGGAGTGATTTTTTTAGCAGGATGTGTTATGCAAATCCCACAAATAAAACAAAATGAATTTGGACTATTTTTACACTTGAAACTTTTTGAGAAGCCATTCAAATAGATTTAACTTTACACTTTCTTATTTTAAAAGAATTCTTAACTGATGTTTGAGAACGACTGAACTTGTAAAATATTATTTACGATGCGGCACAAAAAGAAAAGAAAAAATACATAAACCCGG